>JAGPOY010017762.1:0-10815 GCA_018983105.1 Silene uniflora
TGATTCAAAGCTGCCCCTTCATCAAGTATCTTGAAATTTCTGTGAGTATCTTCCTATTAACAACTTTTAATTACCCGCTGAATGTCATCGCGATTTAAACCCTAGTTGTGCTCACCTTTGCCTTAGTTATGAAGTACATTATCGTTCATCCTCATGACTGCTCATGGGGCTTAAAACATTCATCACAATCAAAATACTCAAAGAGGCAGACCTATTTCTCTTTGCAGATTACCTCAACCACCGATGCTGTCCAGCACAAGTATCAGTATCACATCAATGACTATAAGTTGGGCAGGCTACATAAGGTGAAAATTACGGGTATTACAGGTTCTAATGCAGAGCTGAAGTTGATAGAGTATTTGCTTGCTATATCAGTGGTGCTAGAGAACTTGTTTTTCAAGTGTGAAAAACTTAATGCTGTTTCCGAGCTTAAGGTATTAAGACAGTTGATAAGGCTCCCAAGAGCATCAGCAAAGGCACAGTTCATTTCTATGGGAGAATAAAGATCTAAATCATATAATGGCGTGTTGGTAACAGGGAATTGCTTTAGAAAATCTCAGTAACTCCATTGACAGAATGCGAAGACAATTGTTTATAAGTCGGCTCGCGGAGGTGTAAACCTGATCATCTGCACCAAGTCTCCTTGTATTAATCAGGAAGCTTAAGGTGTTTAGTTCACAAGTGATTTATTTGTGTTCTTGGTAGAAATTTATTTTTAGTACGGTAAATGATTGTAGCAGGTTTAACTTTGTTGCTTGTTTTACGCCACAGTGAGAAGGGAGAGTGATTCCGTAGTTTTTTTCCTAGTCTCATGTTCTAAACTAGTATAGATCCCGCGTAATTGCGCAGTACATATAGAGTATATATTTTTAGGACATTATTTATAATGGAAAACTATAGTGATGAAAGACTTATTTTTATGAAATTTATATATTATTTTTACCATAAATTTAAGGATTTCATTTTATAAATTTTCTACATTTATCTTTATGAATTTTTTTGGTCACAAATTTAATGGTAAGCTTATGTCAAGTTATTTTTTAAAGTTATAATTATTGCATTTAATGACAAATTTGTCAACTCGTAGATAGGAGTTATTGCTAGTCAAAGTTTTTTTTACAAAAAAAAAGAGGGGTACACGAGCGAAAATGAAAAGGCACAGGGGTACACGAGAGAATATCCCAAATTTATTTTATAATCTAATTAATCAATTACAAAATTTAATTTTTATAGCTTACAACTTTTATACAATATATAATTGTAATAGTGAGTATTTTTTTTGTTTTAAATTATGAACGTAGGAGTATCATAAGATTTTATCATATTTTTTTTTTGTTTATTATAGATGAATGTAAAATTATTTTTTGTTGAATAATTAATTTTACAAAGATTAATAAAGTTAAAATTACTAATTTTTATGTGATATTAATGGTATTATAAATGTAAAATGATTTTTTGTTGAGATTTAAGTGTGAAAATCGGGGTTGAATTTCATTTTTTGTTAAAGTTAGACTAAAATTACGGATAATTCACACGGTGCCCCTGAGGTTTGGCACTTTGTACATGGTACCCAATTTCTTAACTTTGTGCACCAAATGCCCTTGAACTTTCAATTTTGGCACACTGTATCCAAATTTAACTGCTTGGTTAACGCAGTTACCTTTTTGATTACATGACATCAATTAATTACAAAATTCCATACGCTATTGTGCAAACTGAGTTGAAACTACAGGCTGCTGCTGCTACAGTCCAACCCATGACTGATTTTGCAGTCTCTGGAATTTACATGAATGGATATGAAAGGGCCTCACTGACTATGAAGGGGAAAGAACCTACCTTATTTGATGTTCCTTATGGTGCTGGTTCCTCAAAATTTGCTGCAAAGCTGGCTGAAGAAAAGATAAGGCCAAGCTTGTCTGATGGTTTTATGGGTTTGGGTGACTGCTATCATATTTCATCTATGACAAAGGAAAATAAGGATGTTATTGGGGTTGCTCGCAAAAGAAAGTGCTGTTCTGAGATTGGTGATGGTCTGGTGCCTGATGAAGAGCTAAGTTCAATGGAGCATGCTAAGACATATCTCCAATCTCTGGCAAAAAAGCAATGTTCTGGTTCAGGTATTCTGAAAGAAAATGATATGAAGATGAAGGTAGGCTTTCGTATGGTGATGGAGGATGTGGTGATGGAGGAATCATCTGATTCTTCCAATGAAGATGCTGAAGATGGCTTTGCGGAGATTGGGCCTCACCAATCTCCTCTAGCTCCATGATGGGAGTCACTTGGAATTGTAGGGGTCTCAATAATACGCTCGCCCCTACAATCGCCAAATTAAGAGCGTTACTATGTAATAATTATTATGATTTCCTTTTTCTTATCGAGTCTAAATGTAATGCTTGTAACCTTTTTCCCGTTTTTAGGCCTTTTGGTTTTGAGAACTATGTTGGTGTAGATGCCATAGGTAGTTCGGGAGGTCTTTGGGTAGGTTGGCGTACGGAGGCTAAGTTTAGCCATGTGATCTCATGTAATAACTTTATCGTTTTTCTAGTGGAAAAATGTAGTGGTCTTGTGTGGTATCTTGTGCTCTTCTATGGAGAACCGTGTACAAATCGGAGACAATCGGTTTTGGACGAGTTGGAGACGTGTATAAAGGGTTTCACGCACCCGTTTCTGATTTTGGGGGACTTTAATCAAGTGGAATACCAAGGCGACAAATTAAGCAAAAGTACGAGAGCCATAAGTGGAGAAAGGTGAAAAAAGGGTTTACGAAAGAATTGACCGTGCCATGGGTTCAAAGGATTGGTTTTCCTTATTCCTGATCACCGGAATTAAACATTACCCGATCCAAATCTCGGACCATGCACCTATTGAGCTCAACTTAAATCTTACTCGCAACCAAAATAAAAAACCATACAAGATGGATGCTTGGGCTCTTGAGCATGAGGATTGCATTCAACTTATAAAGGATGCCTGGATTACTAATTTCAATGGAACCCCGGTATATCGAGTTTCAAGGAAGATTGCCTTAGTAAGAAAGACGGTTAAGAAATGGTCTTTGGACAAGAAGCAAATGTGGAGGATGAAATGGGATGATTTTGATGATGTTGAATTGGAAAAGGGGATGGAACTCGCGATTGAAAAGGGAGATGATAATTTCTACTCAAAAACAAACGAAGAAGTCAAGGAATTTGCAAAAGCGGCTGCGATTTTCTGGAAGCAACGCGCGAAAATGCGATGGTTAGTGGAGGGAGATACTTGCACCAAGTACTTCTTCAACTGGGTTAAAGGCCGGGCAGGAAGAAACTTTATCCTTGGCATCAAGGACAATGAGGGATCTTGGATCTATGATCCACAAAGGGTTGGTAATATTTTTCATGACTATTTTGTCCGTCTTTACAATCCACCTCTTCAACTGCCTACTAACAACTCAGTTTCGACTATGGACGATCTGTTGAGTGTCTTTGATGATCCGATCTGTAGTGATGATAGAGATTGGCTGAATCATCCTTTCACGGCTCAGGAAGTAAGAAGGGCAGTCTTTCAGATGGGAGCCACGAAATCTCCTGGCCCTGATGGGATACTTGCTATTTTCTTTCAAAAATGTTGGTATTTCGTGAAAAAGGATCTTACGAAGGCAATTTTATCTGTTCTTAACTCTGGCATGGTTCTGAAAGAGCTTAACAGAACCTTTATTACCCTCATCCCGAAGTGTGATAATCCTGAAGAAGTACGAGACTACCGCCCGATTAGTCTCTGCAATGTTTTTATGCGGATTGTTACAAAGTGCATTACAAATAGACTTTCTAGGGTGATGAGGTCCCTTATGGGAGATTTCCAGAATGCGTTTATTCCGGGAAGGCAGATTGCCGATAATATCTTGATTGCTCATGAAGCCATTCATAATATTAACTCGCACAAAAAAGGAAAGAATGGCAAGTTTGCTTTCAAAGCTGATATGAGTAAGGCTTATGACCGGGTCAAATGGGATTTCCTTAAAGATACCCTGACTAAGATTGGGTTTCCGGTAAACCTTGTGAATCTTATCATGAACTGTGTTACGACGGTCTCCTATCAAGTCCTCTTCAATGGTTCACCTCTTCAGCTTTTTCAACCAACCTGTGGGCTCAGACAGGGTGACCCCCTATCACCATACCTCTTTGTCTTATGTATGGAGGTCCTTTCGAGAAATGTCTTGAGACTCCGGGATAATGGCAGACTCAAAGGTATTAACCTATGCCAAGGTGAAGAAGCTTTGACTCACCTCCTCTTCGCGGATCATGCCATCTTCTTTCTACAAGACAAAGAGGAGTATGTAAGGAGTTTTCGTTCCCTTTTTGACAATTTATGTACGATCTCGGGACAACTCATTAATAAGGATAAATCGGGTATTATGTTCAGTCCTAATACAAAAATGGCTAAGGCAATGAATTGTATGAAAATCCTCAAAATCAAAGGGAATAAGGGGCTTGGCAGATATCTTGGACTACCTACGGAATTTCAGGGATCCAAGAGGGAGATGTTCAAAGGTATAGTTGAACATGTTATGAAGCGGATCTCATCTTGGAATAGTATTTTTCTTTCACCAGCTGGACGGTTGACATTAATCAACTCGGTCTTATCAAACCTCTCCATTTACTTTCTATCGGTCTTTAAAATTCCGGTAAGTGTGACTAAGAGGATTAACTCCTTATTGTCACATTTTTGGTGGGCGGGTTGTCGTAATGGGAAAACTATCCACTGGTGTAGTCAGAAATTCCTCAGTTACCCCAAATGCGAAGGTGGTTTGGGTATTAAAAATGTTGCTTACATGAATTAAGCCTTATTGGCTAAGCAGGCTTGGAGGATTGTTTTAGGGCACAATTCTTTTTTCTGCAGAATTTTTAGAAAGAAATTATTAAAGTCCAAGGCCCCTCATTTTATTGGCCTCAATCGAAAGGGCTCTAACACCTCTTGGGGTTCAAGGAGCCTTAACCACGGATGGAATTTGATCGGGCAAAATATTGGTTGGAAACCTGGTATTGATTCTGATCTTAATGTATGGACTAATAAGTGGGTTGATGGTGAGTGCCCTGAACCATGTGACGGAATCTTTTCCATCCAATCGGCACACCTTTATCGTTTAACTGTTAGAGATCTACAGAAGCACCCACCTCTCTATCAGCCCATCACACATCAACAGATCAGACGTCCCTCGTCCAATCTTGTGGTTGGGATGAGAATCTTATCAGATCCATTTTTTCAGAAGATTCATCAAAGAAAATCTTGGCAATCCCTGTTTGCCAATCAAGGCTCAAGGATGAGATCTATTGGCCGCACACTAGTACTGGTGAATTCAGTGTAAAGAGTGGCTATGGAGTGATTTTCAAAGATTTCATGGAAAGTAGAGGGTCAAATAAGGATAAAACGAGAGTGGATGATGAAGATAAATTGTTTTGTAAGAGGAAACTATGGCGTCTGCCAGGCCCAATGATATGGAAAGTCCTCCTCTGGCGTATTATTACAAACACTTTATCGGTGGGGTGTAATTTTCAGAAGAGAAGGATTGAGCTTGAGTATAGCTGCAAATTGTGTCAGCAGGATGGTGAGTTGGAAACTATAGAACACCTTTTCCGTGACTGTGAGATAGCAAAGAGAATATGGGCATGTACGGATCTAGGTATCAGATTTTCTCATGGACACTCCATTGATATTGGTAAATGGATTATTCATTGGATTGCTTATCTTGGCAAATTAGAGGATGCGCAAGCTCGTATTCTGAGATTCATCACAACCCTCTGGTGTATATGGACTGTACGCAACAGAAGTGTGTTTGAAGGGATTGACTTCATGCCTACTTCTTTCTTGAACCTCTGGAAACAGCTGGTAAAAAATGCGGATCAGGCTCTTGCCATTGCATCAGTGGAGGCTGAAAGGAAAGCTAATGGTTTTTCTTTTTCCGATGACTCTATGATGTGTGATTTGCGGGATAGTAAGCCTTTCTTTATTATTGGGGTGGGCTACAACTGCAGTCGTGTTAGAGTCATGGTTGATGCTGGATGGAAGGATAGAGGTAAAGCTGGTATTGGATGGAGTGCTCTTACGGAGGAGGGCAACCAGTGGTCTCTTAATAGTAAAGCCATTAGAGCAGAATCTGCTTTACAGGCTGAAGCGCTTGGAATTCGTGACGTGATCTATTGGGCAAGAGACCATTCGGTATGGCATTTGGAGATTTCTACGGACTGCCTCCTCCTCATTAGTTTTCTTGCAGGGATATCGAGACCTCATCATCATGTTAAAGCTATTCTTGAAGATATCCTTTTAACTTTAGTTGTTTTCATTGTCTTTCTTTTAGTTATATTCCTAGGTCTTTTAATAAGGTAGCACATGACCTTGCTTGTATAAGGCCATGACTTAGTTAGGACACCTTCTTTTACAGCTGCACAAAAAAAAAAAAAAAAAAGTTAAATACAAATATATTGTGGATGAAGAACACAATTATAATAAAATGCGCACTATATACCTCCGACATTCACATTTGTCCACAAAATGTCTATGCGACAATTTCCAATGGCTATAATTGTTTTTACATAATCACTGTTTCATCTCCAACCAGTCTATTGCCATCTTTTTTTACAATATACGATTAGATTTGGTAAATAGATCGGGACATGACGAGTTCATGTTTGTGTCACATGTAAATACGTTATGAATCCTTGACCCAGTTAAATCTTGTATCGTGTTTCATGTTGACCCACTTACGTAAATGAGTCAATAAACCTCAACCCAAACTCGTTAATTTCGTGTCGGGTTTGTGTAATGTCAATATTTGGAAAGTGTAAGTATATTTATGTGATGGAGGGTTAATAAAAATTAGGATTAATTTAGTAAATAGGTGGACAAATAAACGGAGCGGAGGGAGTAGGGAACAAGCCTTATGTTACCAATACTTAGGCTCTGTTTGGCAAAACTAGCTGAAACCTGAAAAGGTACCTGAAAACTGAAAAGCTAACTGAAACCTGAAAAGGTGACTGATAAGGTAGCTGAAAATTAGAAACTGATAAGGTAGCTGATTATACAAAAAATGTTTGGCAAACTAGCTGAAAATGTAGCTGATTTTTAGCAAAATGACATAAAAGGACATAATAAATATTTAATATTATAAATTGAAGGGGCAAATAAGTAAAATGAAATAAAACAGGTAGCTTATTCTCCAAAAGCTACTCTATGTAGCTTTTCATTTCAGGTAGCTTATTTAACAAATAAGCTACTTGCCAAACACACTCAAAAATTTCAGGTAGCTGAAATCTTGGTCAAATAAGCTACTTTAGTCAAATAAGCTAGCTTATTTGCCATGCCAAACAGAGCCTTAACCATTCCAACAATAAGTCAATAAAAAATAATTACGCAATTTTTGACATAAAGTCCGTTGGGAATATTCTTTATGGAAATTAACTGTAGCTATATCATCAATAGTTAATGACGTCAATCCAAATAGTCAAATTTGGACATATTTTGCCAAAAGTGATAGTTTAAGGGTATTTGGTGCACAAAGTTAAGAAACTGGGCACCATGTACAAAGAGGCAAACCTCGAGGGCACCATGTGAATTATCCGCTAAAATTATCCTCAGACTGGATATGAGTCTTAACAGCAGTAAAAAGGAGTCACTTTATCATTAAGAGTTAACTCAAACTCTCTTATTTATTCCACTTTATCCCTCAAACCTATCAAAAGTATGGCGTGTTTTAGGCTATAAACACGCCATTACGTATGGCGTGTTTGGGAATTCCCAGGTCCAGTAGCTACTGCCATGGGACTAAAATGAAACTGCCTAAACACGCCATTACGTATGACGTGTTTTACCTCCATAGACACGCCAATGCGTATGGCGTGTTTACCTGTTCACAGGTTCGGGAAAAACGATCCTACGTGGACATCATTTTAATATATGTTTTTCAATCCGACCCAAATTGATAAATCTTTTATTTTTAAGCATTATTTAAAAAACGGATTCATTTTTATACACACAATACACTATTCACGGGTCTTAAAAGTAAGTTTTGGAAATCCAAAACCCACTCTAAGATTTTGCTAATATTTGCTTTATGCGTGTGAATTTGTGCAAGTTGTACGATATGAGCTTAAGACTCATGCTCATAGCATCCCCACAAAATCTCATTGAAGACACACCATATCCGTCACAAATGAAGACGAATACTATTTCCTCTCACAAAATACCCATGAGATGTGAGTGGGGGAGCACATGGGGGGTGCCCACCTTGTCCCATCTACCCATTTCCTCTCACAAATTCCCCGTTGCAAGATCCGACCCGTCTTCAGCAAGACTTTGATGCATCCCTCGTACTGGGATAAACTTGGTCTTAGGCCATGTTTTTTTAGACTGAAATTGTCTGAACTGAACTAAACCGAATGGAGCTAAACTGAACTGAACTAAATTGAATGAAGCTGAACTGAACTGAATAGAGCAGAAATTAAGTCCAAAAGAACAGAGCCAAGGGTTGATTACTACACTTGAAACATAAGGGGCCTAAAACAAAGTTTAAGGGACAAATTCCGCTTTCAAGTCAAAGTATTGGGTACACCTGTACAAGTGAGAAAATTCCTTTTATCTTTTCTTCAAAAAGCGTCATAGTAATTAATGAATTTTCACTCTCTTCAACATAGGAGTATTATTTACTCTTTTACCAGTGCGTCCGAACCGATATCCCATTCCCATTCCACTCCCCTGCTGAACGACTGTTTCTTACAGGAACAAAGGGCGATATTGGTAATTTACTAAGACTTTGCTAACAATTATTTATTCTTAATTTTTCTTAATTCTGATTGCATTTTAGTAAGTTTGTTTGATTTATGGTGGGTTAATCTGAGACATAATTTATATAAGTGGTTAAGTTTCTCTGATTTTATGTGATTATGTTCTTGTTCCTTTTAGTTCGCTTTAGTTCGATTCAGTTCAGATTAAGTCCTATCAGTCCGGTTCATTTTACTTCATTTTTGTTTAATTTAGTTCGGTTCTGGTCAAGTCCCATCAGGCCGTTGTAACTTATGATTCCATTTATTTTTGGTTTTTACTCCACTTGTATTTTCGCATTTTGAGGTGTGCGATCATCCATGGACGGTTCTAAGGGATGATTTCAGATTTTCAGCCGACGCCAAAGCATTTTGGAATTAAAGCTCCGTTGTTGTTGTTGTTGTTGTTGTTGTTGTTAGGTTAAGTTGATTTATATGAAGTTAAGTTCCGTTTAATTGAGATTTTCTAAGTTAAGCCGTCCAAAAGAACGAGGTCTTAATCCTGCAAAACTAAATTCTAATAGAGATGGAGGAGTCATATCTTTAAATTGGGATGTTGTTATTGTTGTTTTGCAAAAAGAATTGTATGTATAGAAGCTTGTCCAAAAGAACGAGGCCTTAATTGTACAAGTATATTAATAGCTTTGCTTAGAGTTCTCAATCTTCCTTATACTCCGTAGTTGGTTAATTTGCTTGGAAATTGAGTATTGGCCGGATTTGGCCCTTAAATTCCAATTACGGGTCAAGAAAGGTTTTCTGAAGAGTGGATTTGGGCTTGATTTTTTGTTTCTTAGTTTTATTTATTCATTTAGTGATTAGTCTCTCTTAAGACGGATTCTGTTATTGAAGTGATAATCCTAGTAGAAGCAATGTAAAATACAAGGACTTTGCTAAATCATTAGCTGGTCCGTTGCTCTCATCTAAACACAACGCATATTTCTGTTTGGTCAAAACTTTGTCTGTGTAATGTCGTTCTTTTGGTTAATCATTTTCAGGTTAAACTTCTCTAAGGTTGACTCGAGTTCTTCCGATTTTCAGCTCAAATGGCTTCGTCTGAATCCCTTGAAAGTGTTGAAACAAACAATGATTTGATCAGCACCATGCCTGTTATTGTGACTGATAAAATCCTAAAACTAGTGCCGCTTACCATAGCGGCAAAGACCAGTATACTCTCAAGAACATGGAGGCGTATTTGGCTATCTTGTCCGTATCTTACATTTGATAAAGCTTTCTGGGATGGGTTACGCAAAGCAGCTTCAACTACTGATTGGCAAAAAGGAAGTTGCATTATCAGCAACATACTCTTCCATCACAATGGACGTGTACATAGTTTTCATCTTGAGCTCCGGCCAGGTAATGCTGATCTACTATCTGATAAAAATGTGAGTCTAAGCCGGTGGCTTTCTTTACTCTCAAGAACCTGTCCGAGAAAGATTGCTCTTATTAATTGTGCTGAAGAATGGTCTACTCTTGTGATCATGCCGTCTTACATTTTCTACTGTACCGAGTTGATGAAGCTTAAACTTCAGTGCTTTGTTCTAAATGCTCCTCCATATGACTTTAAGGGCTTTCCTCACCTAAAGCGCCTTGAGCTGCTCTGCATGAAATTTAAGAATGGCATTGATATGCTTTGGAGTTTGATTGCAAAGTGTCCCTGCCTTGTTTTTCTGAGGCTTGAGAATTGTCTTGGCATGGGTATTCTTGATATTGATGCTCCGAGCCTTGAAAAGTTGATTATCAGAGGTGCATTTGACTCTCTTCGTTTTAAGAAGGTCCCTCGTCTTATTGGTGTGTTACTATGTTCGACTAAATTGCAAATGAGTGACACTAAAACAACAGTAGACAGCATCAACAGTCTTGCCAGCTCGTATGAACTGCAATGCCTTGCAATTGAAGGTAAATTGTCTAAGGTAATAGTTATAGGCTTATGGCTAGTCAACCAATATTGCAGGATTGTGATATACTGCCCCAATCTAAGTTATATATATCCTCCGTCCCAATCATTTGCTTCTTTCTTATTGTTTATGAG
>JAGPOY010017817.1:0-11551 GCA_018983105.1 Silene uniflora
TCGATAGCATTGCTTGTAAATTGTAATCTGTTTCGGGTGAAGGGTATTGAAATGTGAGTTTTCAGATGACGGATTCACGTGTCGCTAGAATACGACGTGTTCTTATGAAAAAAATCGTCTTATTTCGTGTTCTTATTAGTACTAAATTAACAGTTGATATTTGAAAATCTGGCAATTCACATTAGCATTAATGCCAAAACGACTATATAGAAGTACACTAGTAAAGGTTCAATATAGATTACGGGACGCTATCTTAATGGATAAATTATCAAGTGAAATCAAATCCTCGACTTTTTTCTATAATGAGAGGATTCGCAGCTGTTATCTTTTTTACCGGGGCATGTTTTAACCGAGTGAACAAACATATGAACATAAATTTGCAGCATATTTGTTCACAAAATATTATTATGTCTATGCCAAGAACTGCAATCGAAGTAATTTTCGACACGTCAGTTTCGCAGAATATTACTAATATCTTACGTCGTATTAGTGAGGAAAAAAGGACATAATAATAGTGATGTTTAGTGAGAGTACTGTCAAAAGATGCTACTCCTTATTTAACAGGTTTGATAGCAGCAGCAGAGAATGATGTTAGTTTATATCGAAACCGTCTCTATTATTCCAGGTGCACCTAATCTTACAGATAGTTTGTCAAAATCATAATTATGGATTATGAATTATGATCATCTCCAATTAATTAATAATTCAAACATTATCCTTTCAAATTATTCAAATTATGTAAACCAACAAAATATTTATTATCAAATTGCTCTCCCAAAGCCAGTGGCGGACCTAGGATAGAAGTAAAGGGGGGGCACAAATTTTTTTTTTTTTCCTCGATGCCACCTTCAACAATTTTCTTGAAAAATCCTAAACTAATGTATATAAAACAAAATGTAACAATAACTGGTCATTTAAGAATTTTTTTCGTAAAATAATTTATTTGAAAAAATTTCTCCACAAAACAAAAGTTTTTTTGTAAAAGTATTGAAAAATAAGAGTCTCTCTTAGTATATAAAACAATTTAGTGTTTATTCTAAACAACAAGTAAAAGTGGCTCAATGGTTGAGACTTCAAAGAATGCTACTTAACTTTGAGGTTTGGGGATCAAGTCCTATTTCAAGCAGTTTTTGCAATTAAATCGAAAAACTACAACAATTAAATGATAAGGCCTAGCCCAAATCACTTAAAATCATGTTAAAAAAATACTCCCACAAGGAGAATCGAACCTGGAACCTCAAGGTTACTCATTACAACTTCTACCAACTATGCTCACATAAACTACTTGCTTATTATGTACACTAGTAATTATTAATTTCTCAGAAGTTGTGGGGGGCACGTGCCCCCCGAGGCCCCCCCCTAGGTCCGCCCCTGCCCAAAGCAACAATCTTTTTACTTATATGGCTTTTCAGTTTTACATTAATTTTTCACACAAAGTACACGTTGAGGTAATTCTCGACTCAAATAGTTGCGTATTCGCTCTAAGTCATCAATAGAGTCGGAAAATCATTGATGGTGGTCGTTAAGTGGTGAAGTCGGGAACGTGCTGTCTTCAAGCTTGTGCATTGAGTCTTCCACATCGCATTGGGGGGTTGTGTTTTGAGGCCTATCTCCCACAGTCTCTTCCGAAGTCATGACAGAAGAATTCTTATATTGTTCTAACTGCAATATACAGAAGAGAATTTGCCATCAATTCAATGGTAGCAGGGAGTCGGGGCAAAGTAACTATCAGTACATTCACAGTAGAAATGTATTCAACAGTTGACCCATTTACTATAAGAAATGCTTAGCGAGCTTTGTAACACGGACATCTTTCGTTAAAATAAGCGAAGGGTCCAAAACAAAGAAAAGTAGAAAACCATACCTGTCTAGAAGTCTCTTGATGGGCTGCCAGAAGTTCATTGTACTTGGATTGCAGTTCCGACATATCTGCTTGAAGCTTCTCGTACTCAGCCAGGCTGGGACCACCTAGTTTTTGTTGCAGAAATCTGGAAAATTAAATCAAGAAGTTAAAATAATTACGATATAAGCGTTTCTGATTGACGCTCATTAATATAGAAGCAGAACTTGAGAATTTGGAGTCGTGGACTTTATTCTTTTTGAAGGACAGCATTTTCCTTGGAAATAAAGACGGGCAATTCAACACTGACAGCATTTTCCGTAGGCCATAACGAGTGAAAAGCAGTGGACTAATAGTTATATGAGACTTACTCGACAGCTGAAGCTGGCTTGTGATTTTGCTCATACAATGCAACAAGAACTACAAAATTAACGGCATAGGAGGTTATCATAACAGATTAGTGAGCAAGAATATCAAAGTTGTTTTCACTTCTAAAGGATCATATGTAGCAATGCAAAACCTTTAGTTAACGCATCCACGACCCCACTTGACTCTAAGTACTTCCTGAAAGCTTCCTTTTTAGCTTCTTTCTCCTGAAAAATTAGCATATATTGACGTGAATAAGTATCAGCCAGCCAGTTTAGCGCTAGCACATAAAGCTTGAATATGTGGGGCTGTGGGCTACAAGTAAACTGAACAGAGAAAAATCACTTGGTCGGATACCTAAAAGAATTACTCTTTATAGTGTCAATTTTGGTGACTACTGACTAAAGCCAGAAAGACCTAAAGAATTATTAGAGGAACACAAAACCAACTTCACGCTGTCTAGGCAAACCAAGAATGTCGCCAAGAAAATATTTATCACACTTTACTTGTATGTTGTATGGGCATCTCATATGCACCAACAGTGTCAGTGCCATTGACATAGCAAAGCTTAAATCCAAAATCCTCGGGATTTTGTTTTCCCCGTCTGTATAAGTAAGCTCATAGATGCCGCCAAGAAATAAACAACCAAACGAATCACTTCCAGTTCCAATCAGACTACTTTGCACAAGAATAGAGTTTCTATAAGGGCTATTGATAATGTTATTACTCCAAAACTGTGGCTAACCAGGAGTCCGAACGATAATTTCATGCTCCAAAGATCTAATACATATAGTATGTTTTCTGCCTCTTATCCTAGATAGTAGATACGAACAACTGAACAAGCTCGAGTTAAGACTTGATGTTGGTATCAGTTCATTTGCAATAAATGCGGCCAATACCGCCTCAAAATACAGTCACCATACCATTCAAAACTTAGACAACTTGGTCGCAATTCGCTGTCTTAGAAAAATCAGAAACATATTCGAAATGACAAACTACACATAAGATGAGATAAATTCATTCCGTCATTCAAGTATTCAACCTACAAGGCTACAACTAGATGCAGAGCAGACGAGGACTTAGATTAATCTCCCATATGATACCCTATCATACAGAACTCTCTGAAATAAATTCCTACTAGCACATTATATCACCTATCTCCAAAGAGCGGGTACGTTGATTCGATAGATCAATTCCATCGTCTTCCATTGAGATTCAAACAAATCCACATACCCCATTTTTCGAGCCTTTAAAACAAAGAATTCTCGCCAACACCCAGAAAGCAATCAGATTAGAACCTTGTACATCTCACTTTAAAATTGATAATTCAGGAATTCTGACATTATTATGTTGGCAGCAAGCAAACTCCCATTGACCCAAAAACATACAAAATCAATGCCTATAACATACTGGGTGGAGCTAGGGAGGAAAGCAACCGCGCTCCCCCGCCTGAACAATGGAAATTTTTCTATTCTAAGCTTAAAATTTTCGATTTTTTTCTACTTTCTAGTATAACTTATCCCATTAGTAGTTTCCCCCTCAAAATTTTTGCTTCCTAACGAATAATCCTAGCTCCACCAGCACCAGTACTGATAAATTCATGAAAGAAATAAGCTTGATAATCAATGTCGCGTAATCAATGTCTTTAAAACTAAGCATTACAAACTGACCATCATTCTATAGCATTCTGGGTACTAATTTCAATTTAAAACTGAGAATTCATGAACATTAACATGATTCTGTTCCAAAATCATACAAAATCAAGCCTTATAGGATTCAGTTGGTCTTGCTTAAGACCGTCTTAACTTAAGACCTCTTGCAACTCCCTTTTATGACCTCTATTTTAATCGGATGTGAGAGCCGCCTTAAGTTAATTAAACAAGAAATGGTGCATAGCATTCTGGGTACTAATTCATTTCATCAAATCTCCTAAAAACTAAGCAATTTGGGCAATAAATCATTACACAAAAATTTATCAAATTCTAACACATGGTACATTAATTCACAGCATGAAGTACCAAAAGATATCAATTTTTTGCCTAATTACTAACTTAATTAAATTGGGCATCTTTGAAAGTATTACTAGATTCACAATAAATAAACACAATGTATAAAATGATGATATAAATGACATAAAAATTAAAATGCAGATGAAATAATGTGAGATCTAAGTAAACTGACCATCATTCTATGATAATTCAATGCAGTGTACAAATGATGAGTGAAATGTGAATACTGTGACTTGTGTTCAATGTAATTCAAGTGGCAAGATGAATGAATAATGGAGGGAGAGTACTTACTTGGTCAATTAAAGTCAGCACTCCACCATGTCGTCGGTAAGTCTTTCTTAAAACCGTCTAAATTGTTAAAATGGATTTAAGAATATAATCATATATCATTAGCACTAATGGATGTTTATTACTAATCAAGTATATATGAGTTGCTTTATGAGTATATGTTTCATGCTTAAAATCGTCTTATGATAATGCACCTTATCATAGTTATCGGATTGCCAATAGCCTTTTATGTTAGGGCAATGTGGTGATGTACTCTTTTGGTTCAGTCAATTTGGTATAAAGATCAAGGAAATGCTCAAAAGTATAGATTTACAAAAGGGGGTCTTGCAGGATCGGCTATTTCAGCTCATGCTCAATCAAGCTAATTTGGAAAGGATTTTAAAAGTATGCCTCTACAAAGAAAGTGATATTAGAAAGGCAGCATACGACTTCCTGCAAGATAAGGTAGAGCCCTTTAGTGACCCGAGGTTTGCTGATCAGAGGACTCGCATGGCTCAAACCCTCGAGACCTTTACGCAGCAACTCAACGAGCACGGTCGAAATTCCGAGATTTACCAGGAATTCTACCGGGAGTTTACGAATTTATCAAGTATCAACCATTGGTTGGGTGAGTACTAAGTAGGTGTATTATATAGTGGACTTGGCGAGTAAAAATGTATTAGGGTAAGGTAAAAAGAGGTTTTCGTGTTTTAATTAGGTGCTTCAAATAGCTCGAGTCGGAATGGTGGTGTGGTGGGGCAGACGGCCCGCGGGTAGTAACTAGCTGGTAAGGGGTGGGCTTCGATATTGGGTGGCCTTGGATTGAGGTGGGGATACAGTGGGTTATATACTTACTTATCTGTAGAAAATGGATTCTCTCTATTACTTTTCTCTTCATTATCTCTCACAAAACATTACTATATTATAGAAGTATAATTCAATCCAATCCATTTACCTTTCTATTTCCAAATAAATCTACAATCATCCGATTGAGCTCAGGTTTAATCCGGGTCGTTGAAAAGTAATGGACCTCCGTTTATTTGTGAGCATGAAGAGGATTTGCTCTCCTTATATGTATGATTGTCGATCATTTAAAAAAAAAGTTGGAATAAATGAATAAATAACTTAAACGGGCTAAAATTTAATGGGTAAATTATTGACCGTAAATAGTAAGGTAAACCTTAATCCATCTACATCCCCCTTAAAACTAAAAGAATACCATTTTTGTGATTTTCCCCGCCTAAATTACTCAATGCTAGATTTGGGCCGACTTTGCAAACATACCCCATACATTGAACTGGACTAAATTGACTCCTATAATTAATTATTTCGGGCCCAATTGAACTTTTTGGGCAAAATTAAAGACAGAAAGAATTAAATAATACTCCGTATATGAATGCAAATAATATATGAATGCAATCTATATTGTTTCCTAACATATTAATGTGACAATTTCCTATAATATTGTTTCCTAAAACATTATTGTTACAACTTCCTCAAAATAATTGTTTCCTAAAATATTATTTTAAATAAGGAGTAAATACTTTCTTAAAATGGAATTAAAGTATGGATTTATGACAAATTTACGCGTTTATTGATGTCATTAATGTTTAATTTAAGGTTTTATTTTCACTTTTAGACCCTTAAATACAGCCCTTAGGGTTGTATGTATCATTTTCCTAATTATATTTATCCCTAAATTTCCCTCCCATTTCGCCCAAAAATTCCTGCGCATTTAATTGTTACAATTATATTCATTCCATTTAATTGCTACAATTATATTCTTTCCTAAATTTCTACGCATGTTGACTTTCAAACAACCGTAATATTAGGAAATCAAAATGTTATGAAACTTTCCACAAATTGCTACATTGAATTGATTCACCCATCAAATAATATTGTTTACATACAATAACTTCCTATAATATTGCCCGACCTTTAATAAAATTTAGTCCTACTTATTAAAAAAAACTCTTAGTCCTACTTAGTTAATCTCTGAAATATTTAATTCTACTCTATAAAATTTAGTTCTGCTTAGTTAATTTCTAAAAAATTTATTCCTACTTATTAAAAAACTTAAATTTTTTAGACCAAAGAACTAACTAAGGCCTTTTTTTAACTTCTTAAATTACCCGATCTTTAATATACAGGACTTTTTATTAAAAATATCAATTTTTAAATATAACCAATTGAATCCCACAAGTCTTACACTCCTACTAAATATCACCACCACTCAATTATCCCGTGCTAATAGCACGAGTGCTGAACTAGTAATGCAATACTAGCTAGCTTGACGTTGATGAATTGATGATTCATTTACATCTAGCAAGACTTTCGAACTAATGTATCAACACACCAAGTCAAATGATTATTAATCAAGCAAACATTTGTTAAACTAAAGTCATACTCATTCTGCCATAATAGCACGTGAAACATTCATCTAAAATTTCAAATCAAGATAACACATTAGACTTTCGGTTAGTAGTGGTGGAGCGAGGGGATTAATTGGGGGCACTTGTGCCCGTTGACGGTTGGGAATTTTGAAATTTTTAGATAAAACTTTTGAATTTCTCCTAGGTCCCCGTATAATACTATCCTTTCGCCCTCGTTAAAATTTTTCGTCCCCACCGACTTTAAATCCTGACTCCACCAAAGTCTTTATGTGAGATGATCAACATAATTCAAGTACGGAATAATATAAATCAAGGAGATTCTATATTCTTGCAGAGTTGCAGTTCAATCTTCTTACTTAAGACCGTCTTAATTTAAGACGTCTTACACTTCCTTTTATTTTAATCTCAATTATGAAAGTCATCTTAAATTAAATTAACTGTCTTAAGTAAGAATTGATGCTTGTATTTCATGTTAGTATGTTACCTTTATGGACTCTATAAATTGAATACATGCTATTACACATTGACATATTAAAGTAAACTCCACTTGTTTAACAATGCATCAATTAAATGATCATACTAAAATTTTCCACTTGTTAATCTCATTCTTTTTCCTCCTAAATCTTAGCTTTGGGGAAGAACTATGCAATCCACAAGACAAAATTGCTCTCCTACAATTCAAGAAGCAATTAGGGAATTCCTCATGGTTTAGTACATGGAATTCGAGCACAGACTGTTGTACGGAATGGACGTACGATTTGTACCCGTTTATCATCGTGAATTGTGATGCTAACGGCCGTGTAATCGAGCTCACAATTGACGCTGCTGATGACATCTCCACCAAAATCCCGGGAGCATTAGGTAACTTAACCTCCCTCGAAACACTCAAGTTATACAACTTGCCTCACTTACATGGCCATGTACCTGGCTCGTCCATTTGTAAGCTCACAAACCTAATTTCACTAACAATTGCGTTCACTAACATGACCGGTCCAATTCCAAGTTGCTTAGGTCAGCTCGAGAGATTAACGTACATTGATCTCTCGAGCATTGGCCTCACCGGGAAAATCCCTCCATCCTTAGTCCAACTTCCAAATCTTGAACAAATTAACTTAGGATACAATAACTTACGTGGACCAATCCCTGAATTTCCACCCCAAAACAAAGCCATTTTCATCATACGTCTAATGAACAACAAACTATCTGGTCGAATTCCAACCTCTCTGGGGCTCCTATCAAACCTAACTGAACTTAGTCTCGTGAATAATCAACTCAAGGGTCCACTCTTAGCCTCACTTGGACTAGTGTCAACCCTACGTTGGCTCGACTTATCTAATAACCAACTTAGCGGTCCAATTCCAGATACCTTTGGCTCATTAACAGATTCAATGACCCTATTGTTGCATGATAACAACCTAACAGGAACATTACCAAAGTCTCTAGGTCAACTTAACCTACAATGGTTAGATCTCTCCAACAATGGGCTCACCGGAGACGCTTCACTTTTATTCGGTTGGGACAAAGATTGGGTTGAAAGAATTTTTATTAACAACAACCGATTCGAGTTCAATTTATCAAATGTAATTATACCCGAATCTATGACCATACTTTATAGCTTTCTTAACATAAGTCACAATAATATTTTTGGTACATTGCCTCAAGATTTGGGTAAGGTGAGGTTTGTTGATGTGAGTTATAATCAACTTTGTGGTTCAATTCCAAGTGGGTGTGATCAATTTGGTGCTAGTTCTTTTGAGCATAATAAGTGCCTTTGTGGATCTCCATTAGTTGCGTGTAATTAAGCATTTGTTTTGCCATCATCCCTTCATTATATTAAAGTTAATGAGAAATGATTAGTGAAGTACTAACTTCATTCATAATTTCATATTATATAGTCACTCCTTGCTCAAATCTAATGTATATACACTCGGTGTTTTATATCACCGTATATCCTAAATAATGAGAATGCAAATTTTATATTTCACTTGGTTTATAATTTGTTGTTCACTGCATTATAGTCAATTATAATTTTTTCATTGGTTAGGAAATCCGAATAACATGATAAATTAGATGTACCAAATAATTTCTCACTTAATAAATGGCCAAATGAAGGTCATGTTCTTTTGAATTGAAAATGTCTTAATTTAACTGAACTTAACTTATTGGAGCTTAACTGAACTGAATGGAGTTGAACTAAACTGAACTGAGCTGAAATAAGAGTTAATTTGTGAAGAGAAGAGTTGAACTGAACTGAAGGGAGCTGAAATTAAGTCCAAAATAACAAGACCTAACATCAAGTTTGATAAACAGTTATTTATCGTTTAAAATAGTTACATGCGTCTTTTATTTTCTGAAAATGATACAATGTACTACTAAAATAGTTATTTTTCTAAATCAAATGTAATAAATTTTAGATTGTATTTCTAGATAAATGACGACAAATTAACATTTAAATTAAATTTGACATTAATTAGAGTTAAATTAACGATTCCGGGAACCGGATAAATAACACATTTTTTTACAAGTTAACTGAAACAATGTATTAAGTAACCGAGTGTCCGAGTCTGTGTCTTGGTTGTTCACCCCATCTCTTAGCTACGAGATCAGACTTCTTAGTCGACGGCCATTCAAATTAAAACAGTTTTATAAGATTATTTTCCATATGCTAGATCGAAACTTAAGTACGTAAACCATATACTAATGACAGTCAAAGTCAAGTAAATGGATAATCGAGTTGTAACTCTAATCCAAGTCGTACTTATCGCCATTCCCATGCATGTTGCTTTCGGAGTTGATTACGGACCCATGGATTATGCCTTCAACAATCCAAGTAATAGTAGAGTTGACAAATTTCAAAAAGATAACGATGAGCCGTTATCAAGGTAGTATCAAGTTTCAGTATCATTCTTTCACTTATATTTAATAATCACATAAATATCAGGTTATAACAACTGTCGAGTCTTGATTTCACCGTACCCAGTGAGGCAGACAGAGTGAGGCAGTGAGGCAGTGACGCCAACTTACTTTCCTTTTTCAAATCTAAACTTTGAACCGGAATTATTTAATTTTAAAATATTTCTCTATAAAAAAAAATATATAACTTTGTGACACCATAAACATTACAAAGCTTCATTCATTAACAATGAATCAACTCTATAAACCAAAAAAGTCCCAAAACATTTTCTCATTCCTTCTTTTCTTAAACCTTATAATTTGCACACAACAATGCAATCAACGTGACAAAATTGCACTACTCAAAATCAAGAAACAATTTGGCAATCCCTCATGGACTAACTCATGGAACACAACCTCAAATTGTTGCACATCATGGTTCAACAAGGTCGTCACAATAAGTTGTGACGACCGGGACAATGTCATTGAGCTCACAATTGTTAAAGCAAACGATATCACTACAAAATTCCCGAGAGCCATAGGTGATCTCGCTTCTCTCGAGATTCTAACGATTGATCAGACGCCTGGAATCCACGGCCCAATTCATGCCTTGACTATTTGCAAGCTAGCAAATTTGTCCTCGCTCGCATTGGGGTCCACCAATCTTAGTGGACGGATCCCAAGATGCTTAGGTGGACTCAAGGAATTGATGCATATCGGTCTAACAAACTCAAGTTTTACTGGGCCGATTCCACCATCGTTGGCCCAACTTCCAAAACTCGGGTCAATTTACTTGAAATCAAACAAGCTTTGTGGTCCGATCCCCAATTTCCACATTACAGAACTATCCTTCATCAATCTTGCGTACAACAATCTAACCGGTCCGATTCCCGTGTCACTTGGACAATTATCCAGGCTAAGTGTGCTAGACCTTTCACATAACCAGCTCACCGGTCCACTCCTAACGTCTCTTGGACAATTGTCGAACCTATACTGGCTCGACTTGTCCAATAACCGGTTTACCGGCACAATCCCAGACAAATTCGGCTCTATTAAGGATTCGAGTTACCTTCAATTACAAAACAACCAATTGACCGGCCCAATTCCTAAGTCGCTAGGGCGACTTAATATAATTTGGGTCGATCTTTCAAGTAATCTATTAATTGGAGACGGGTCATTTTTATTCGGCGAGAACAAATCGTGGACCGAAAGAATTATTCTGAATAACAATTTATTCAAGTTTAATTTCTCAAATGTTGCTCTTGTAAGGTAACAGAGAAATATTTTGTGGAAGGAATACTTTATTCATCAAACTAGAGGGCTATAAATAGCCTTACACATAAGTGATCTCACGGCTAATTTACAAATTCTCATTGAAGACCTATAGTATCCGTCACAAGGGAGAGACGGGTCGATTTGATATCGTTTTGTGCAATACGGGTAAAGTAGATGGGTTGGAGTATTAAAAGTTGATTTGACAATACATAATAAACAAATAATAAAAAAAAAAGAAAAAAAAAAAAAGAAAGAAATATTGGAGCTTTCCCACGAGACTACTGACAATCATCTTTTTTTCTCTTTTGCTTTAATCACAATCATCTCTCTCATCCAATTTTCAAATACTAAATTAATTCTCCTCTCTAAAAACATCATCTTCATCTTCATCAAGATCTTCTTCAAATAAGATGGTAATATTTTCATCATAATCTTCATATCCTACCTTCCTCAAGACAATGGGTAAAAAAAATGGTTACAAAAACACATCCATAGAAGCTTTGAAAAAA
>JAGPOY010017846.1:0-11938 GCA_018983105.1 Silene uniflora
TAAAAACAGGTGTCCTACTTGTGTGTTGTGGTGTTGGTTCTTAGACCATCGTCATAGATAGGCCCTTATAGTCTTTAACGAGTGTATGTTCACTGCTTAATAGCCTTTGTGTCTTAGCTTGGTGGATTCATCCAAGTTAGGGCATGACCTCCTGTCGTATATGGATAGGATACTCTATCGAAATATGTGGTCAGCTTAAGTACTAGCCAACCCTTTGGTGGATTCCTTAGGTGTACTCATATGGATTCATGGGTCTTGGATGCGGTGGATTCCGCATGTCTCTAGGTCTGCGCAGGTTTAGGACTAGGGTGTGTTTTGCCTTACCTCGTGGTATAGACTCGAGTTACAGAGTGACTATTGACCGTACTAAGAACTTATGCCTGTTTCTGACATATTGTCCTTTCTTGTTTGGTGATCCTATGAATTATAGAAGGTGAGATGCAAGCCAGCTATGATTGATAGGGTTTGGATTACTGAGTGTTACGTGATTCACATGATAGTGTAGTGTGAGTCAGTCTAGTATTTCACATGCTAGGATTATGTGTTATTGGATGTTCTTTCACATGATGAACATTTGGGTCTAGCATTCATATGCTAGGGCTATGTGTTAATTCTATTCATATTTGTATGATTTCATGTTTTATTATTATGACATTTCGTGGCTGGGAGAACTCGGAGTTACTCCCCACTGACTGTGGCTTTCGTATTTGTATAAAATGCGAATGACAGGTTTGTGAGGCAGATGTTGGGTGCATGACGAGCTAGCGAGCAAATTACCTTGGGACCCTTCTTAGATCGACTTTATCTTTATGTAGATAACCTTGGACTTCCTTCATTTTGTTGGACTATTTTAGGGACATATGTCTCCCTGTTCACTCTTTATTGTATTAACTAAATTTCACACTTTCACTCTTATGTGTTTTATACACTACGCAATTTTTATGTCTCATCCCTCTTTCGATCTAAGACCTTGCATGTTAAGACACCTTCCGAAAGGATAATGCTGTAACAGGTTCAAAGTTTTAAAAATTACAGGTTTTTACCAAACTGAACCTATTACAAACATATCCACGCAGTTTTTCTCTAGAATTATGTGTTTACTTTTCCGGGAAAATCGAGGGTGTCACATTCATCACCTTTGCGAATCATGTAGATCCCCATCTTATTCACTTCATCTCTCAACTGCATTAAAGACAGGGATGTACACAAAGAGTGTATACACTTCCGAATTAATGCATCTGCAACCACGTTAGCTTTCCTTTCCAGATATTCTATCTTCATGTCATTGTCTCCGATTAGCTCCATCCATCATCGTTGCCGCATGTTCAACTTCTTCTGAGTGTGGATGTACTTGAGACCCTTATGATCCGAAATTACCTTAAAAGTTGCACCATATAGGTAATGTCTCCAGATCTTTAAAGCATAAACCACTGCACCTAACTCCAGGTCATGCGTTGGATAATTCTCCTCATATGGTTTAAGTTGTCTCGAGGCATATGCGATCACTTTCCCGTTCTGCATAAGCACACACCCCAAGCCATTCTTCGATGCATCCGTATAAACATCAAAATTCTCACCCCCTTCTGGTAAAGCGAGGACAGGAGCTGTTGTCAAACGCTCTTTTAATGTTTGGAAAGCTGACTCACAACTCTCATCCCAATGAAATTCACTCTCCTTCCTCATCAATGCCGTCATCGGTTTCGTGATAGTTGAGAAATCCTTCACAAACCGTTTGTAGTATCCGACCAACCTCAAGAAACTTCGAATCTCGGCTACATTCTTCGGTGTTGTCCACTTAGAAACTGCTTCAGTCTTCGCCAGGTCGACTGAAACGCCTTCCTTTGAGATAATGTGTCCCAAAAAGGTCACTTTCTCGAGCCAAAACTCACATTTTGATAGCTTTGCAAACAAGTGATGGTCACACAATATTTGCAACACTACTCTTAAAAGCTCCACGTGCTCTTCTTTAGTCTTAAATGTTTGAGTTTTATGATCACATCAAAAGTTAGCTTAAGGACTACTTTGGTCTATCTGGCATGGGTTTGAGCAACTATAGGAGTAGCTGGGCTGTCACTATCAAGCTTTCCTCTTTTGGTCAGGCAACCTTTTGGAGACTTGTAAGGGATCTCAAGGACTCTTTCTAAGACAATTTGGGTCAGTCACAAGATAAGGAAGTCCACTCCTTTATTCAGAAAACCAAGGGCTAGCCAACAAGGAAGTTTGTCATCTATTTGCTTTATGTTAATTGCTTTGTATTTTAGCTTTGTACTCTTAGCTTGTATAAGGCTTTCCAGCCGTTGCCTTGCTACTTTATATAAGCCAATCTTGGCCATTAGATTATCTTTGTACGCTTCAGATTGCAAGCCTTGACCCCTATATAAGCCAAGCATTCTTCACTTGTAAAAGGCAGATTATTGTTGAATGAAAATCAAGTGAAACCTAGTTTCCTTTAAACCTCTTTGCTTTGTGTTGGAGTTGCGTGGCCTTAGTATTTGCTGTGTGCTAGATTAAGTCATAAGGAAAGCCTACTCTTTGCTGTGTGCTTGAGTAGATCCTTGAGTCTTAGACCTTGGTTGTGTGCTTGGTTTAAGTCATATCCTTGCTCACGGTATAGGTCTATGTTAAGGTTTCATTTGGAATCAGTTGAGTCACAAAATAGAGTCTTGTTATCATTAGCCTTGCTTGAGAGATATTTCAGTGCAGAAGACCACAATATACAATCATGCAAATGACCATTATGCGACACATAACTTGCATTTTCATCTTACTTGTACGCAACAAAACAAAATGACATCGATTAACTCACATCAAATAAGATTATCACATCATTTTTGTCGCTAATCAATTTATGTCAAATCACAATTTCCATTTTCTTGCAAAATGTCACATAGGTGATCAAAGTTAAACAATTCACGAAATATAACCCATATAGAGCTAACATGTCAATCCAAACACAAGTCAACTAACATAAACCGCGATATAAAGGTATACACTCAATTTTTGGTCGAGTATTGACAAAACAAGGGTCAAAGCGGGCCACTCGGTCGAGTATAGGAGGCTACTCGGCCGAGTAGGCGGCCACTCGGTCCAGTGCCACCTGAGCAGAAAGTATTGCTCTCAAACTTGCTTCCAAGCTTTCCTATTTTATCACACAAATG
The DNA here is from genome assembly GCA_018983105.1 of Silene uniflora. Taxonomy (NCBI): domain Eukaryota; kingdom Viridiplantae; phylum Streptophyta; class Magnoliopsida; order Caryophyllales; family Caryophyllaceae; genus Silene; species Silene uniflora. Next base: position 3,159 of record JAGPOY010017846.1, read on the forward strand.
CTAATAAACGGACTCTTAGCCCTAAGGCCATCATCCTATCTCCTCAAATGGATACTACAACAAGATCACAATGTACACTCTTGGCGCTTCACGTGACGATTGGGAGGCAATTTTATAATCATCGTCTATACTATCGCCCATAGGCCAAAATCTCACCAACTACTCTCACTCGTCATGCATACATACTTATCTTAAACGGTTACTCAATATAGCACCAATGATCAAGTACCTCAATAATATGATTGAATCCTCAAACATTATATGCCACACCCTTACTCTCATGACCGCAAGAACAAGCTTGGTAATACTAAATACACAACTTTATCTCCCAAATAGCATTCCCCGTAAAACCGACTTCCAAAAAGGTAGACTCGTCTCTTTGTGTAACAAGATAATATCCACCAAAAAAGGCCGACATCGGTATAATAATAGAACCATCAATTACCATATCACACGTGTATATTAACTCTCAAACAGTTTCGCCATTTTGTTTCTTATTACGACTTTTACTAGATAACTTGTACTCTCAAATCATTAATCACCTTGAATTCCATACAACACTCCCTTATATTCCTATTTCACAAATTCTTGTTACCATCTTTCAATTCTCATAAATCCTTGAATTCAATTTGCATATTCCCACAACTATGAGCAACCCAAATTATCACTTCGTTCTATTCTTAGGTGTTGGAGTAAGTGTCCCCAATAAAAGTGCGATCACACATTTAAATCTCATAATAAGAATACGAACGGGATGATGTATTATATAGTCAACTAATCAACATTAATCGGTAACGATTGGCTTACTAGAGTTTGACGTTACTGTCGTGTTGACGGTGGTGATCAGTTGATCCTTTAAGGTCACACCTAAAGGATGAGACCCAAATAGACAATTAATTAATTGTATTCGATACAGATTAATTAATCCCTTAGTTATGTGAGTTTACTAATTGAATTTGAGCTTGAGACTCAAATCAATTATAGTTTATTATTCAATTATGTGATAATTGACTGATAAAGGTTTACATCTTATTTTAATGAGATTAAATAAGATTTAATTTAATGATTTAATATTATTTCATTAAATTAGTTGAGGTTTCGTAAATATTTTGAGATAGAGATAATTAGTTATTTATATTTACAAGAGGTTGTAAATTTAACTAACTAGCTATTATGGGCCCATTATGTGTTGACATAATGGTAAAATATTACTCAATAGATGCTTGTAGCTCTAAACTTCCCTGACCAAATGATACACTGGATTATGGAGTGTGTGACTACCCCACATTTCACACTCAATTTGAATGGGGATTCTTTTGGGTATTTCCAGGGGCAAAGGGGAATTAGGCAAGGGGATCCCATGTCCCCTCTGCTTTTTACTGTGTGCATGGAATATATGAGTAGGATTATAAGTGAAGTGACTAGCAGAATGGGGTTTAATTTCCATCCTCTTTGTAGGCCATTGCAACTGAGTCATCTGTGTTTTGCAGATGACTTGTTATTGTTCTGTAGGGGAGATAGGGAGTCTATTATCATTCTGTTGAGAGCCTTTGCTACCTCCTCAAGTTCTTCTGGGCTTGAGATGAATTGTGATAAATCTGAAATATATATGAATGGTGTGAATCAAGGGGAGATAGACTACATTCTGAATATTTCTGGGTTCAGGAAAGGGAATTTCCCTTTTAGATATCTTGGAGTACCTATATCTTACAAGAGAATGGCAGTGGGTGTAACAAGGAAGAGCCTTAACAAGGACCTTCCTCGTTGGGCAAGGGTGTCACCAACTCGGTAAACCGAGGAAGTGAAGATCAAATAAACAATAATGGTAACTTTATTACATCAACTCTTTAATGATACAACAGCTAGCTATTACATGAAGAAAACAGTATAACTCGTCTATGCTATAAGACTCTACTCGACGCAGCAACGTGATGATGGTCGACACTTGACCGCCCCGACTTCCCAAGACAGCAACTGCATAACCTGACAGGCAACTGCTCCCCATTCCCCAATGGATCACGGCAGGTTCGAAAACAATACAACGGGGTCAGTCATCTGCATACAAGTCATAGCAAGGTAACACAAGATTATATCAATAGCGTTGGTTAATCAGCCGTATCCGATATCACATCGAATGGTATCCACACAATCAATTTCCTTCAGCCAGTGACCGCAGCCTTGTCACCTCAGCCGCTTATCAGAGTAAGCGAGAACCCAAGTCCTAAATGTGCACATCCTCCTTACGACGGGAGAGTCGTAAGGAGCGATCAAGGGGCGTGAAACCATCTCCCGATGTTGGTTCACTCAGCCGGAATCACATGTCGTCTCATGTCAGCCGTATCAACAAGTCATCCACATACACAATAGCGATTAACCAACTACATTACACATATCGAATTACAAATCATCTTGCTATGAAACTGAGTAGGGAAACCCTACCTTTTCGCCATCTCGCATCGCAACCGCATCACGCACATAGCAAGCAAGGCCTAGCACATCATAGCCTCATCATGACGATCCCTACAACGTTCGACATACATGTTCACTAACTATTTCTATCACCTAATACGACTGAGCGAAAGACAAGACTTAGGACTTACCTTGAGACGAAGCGCTACCCATAATCCCGACTTGGTCTCCCTTGTAATCTCCATCTCGGATGTAGAGTGTTAGGGTTCATGAGACTAGATAGGAAGAAGGGGAAATGTAGAGTTAGGGTTGGGAAGGTTGACGAAATAAGAGAAATGAGGGTTTGTCGATGAACCCTCGAAATATATAGAATCACGCTGACCACAGATGACTCGATCGAGTTAGGGATACTCGGCCGAGTAAGGCTAGCTCGGCCGAGTCAGCGTAGCTCGGCCGAGGTCTGGTCTCTACTTGTCTCGTTCTAACCTCGTAACCTTGCTATACTTCCTAAGGTCTTTGGGTCAACGGGTCGGTCAACATGTCCTTCACAGAACGGGGTATTACAGTGGGTGACTGTTCCAGATTGGTGGAAAAGGTGGTGGCTCGAATAAGAAGCTGGGGGTCTATGAAGTTGAGTTATGCAGGGAGGCTGGTTCTGGTTAAAACTGTGTTATCTCAACTGCATTCCTACTGAACTCGTATATTTGTAATTCCTTTTACTGTCATTGATAAGGTTGAAAGCATCTGCAGGAACTACCTCTGGTCTGGTTCTGAGCAGTATCTGAGAGCTCCTGCAGTTGCTTGGGAGAAGGTGTGTCAAGAGAAAAAATATGGTGGATTAGGGGTAGTGAATTGCAGGCATTGGAACACTGCTATGATGGGCAAATATGTGTGGTGGATAGCTTCTAAAGCTGACCATCTTTGGATTAGATGGGTCAATCATATATATATATATATCAAGAATCAGAATTGGATGGATTATACACCTACTCAGAGCTCTAGTTGGACATGGAGAAAAATATGTCAAGTGAAAGATCAATTGAAAGCTGGATATGTGTCTACTGGTTGGTGTAGTAATAAGGGGAACTATACAGTTACACTAGGATACCGGTGGCTGCAGGGGAGACTGACTAAGCTTCATTGGCATCCTTTGATCTGGAATACTGTCAATGTGCCTAAACATGCATACGTGGGCTGGCTGGCAATGCAAGGGAGATTGCTGACAAAAGATAGGATGCTATCATTTGGGATCAGTTCTGATGGTCGATGTGAATTTTGTCAAAGTCAGATGGAGGATCATATGCATATGCTGTATTCCTGTGAGTATAGTGTGAGATGTTGGCGCATTCTGCATGACTGGTTAGGCATTCAATTTCCATTGCAGGGGATGAGTGATTGGTTTAGGAAATGGAGGTGTAAATCTGCTATGAAGAAGAAGGTCATAGCGGCTGCTATTGTTGCTTTGATTTATCACTTATGGCATGCGAGAAATATATGTAGGTTGGAAGCACAAGTACAAGCACCTGGGTATGTTTTAAAGTAGATTAAGGAGGAGCTGCAGGCACGATGTAGAGGGTCAATGAGATTCTTACATGTTCAAAAGTCCGTTTGGTTATGTTCTTTATTAAATATGTAATTTGTTGTGTCCGGTTTAGGATCTATCAGTGGCATTAAAATGTAAAAGGGTGTATGTTTGAAACTGTTTTTATTATTAATATATTTCACATTTCACCGAAAAAAAAATTATTACTCAATAAGTTGAGTGTATATTGTTTATTAATTGTGTCACACAATTATTGTATGACCAAATTAATAATTAATTATGTAAGATAAAATTGGTTTGTTTTGTAATGTTTGTACTATGATTTATAGTTAAATATACTATATTTATGTTGCATTATAAGTATTCGGCTTACACTGAGTGGATTTGATGAAATTAGGGATTTTTTCTTCAATAAAAATTAGGGATTTCTGATTTTTCGTTTTTAAAGTTCGTTTATTTACTTGACTCATCCTCATCATCGCATATATGTCTTGTGTTTGTGCCTCAATGCTACAGTTTGTGATGAGGTTTTTACTATTTTTCTTAGGATTACCTGTGTAAAGCTGGAGATTATGACCCAATATGTGATTCTTGGCTTGTTGATTCTAAGTATAGTGGGTTTATTTCTTTATTCTAAAACCCCTTTCAATATTTGGCTATCTGGGTTCCAATGTGTGATTCTTGGCTTGTTTTAAATAGTCAAAGAAACTTGGTAAAGATTTCTTTAAAATAGACAAGTATTGATGTTTTTGTGAGAGATAAATCGATATTTTAACTTTCCTGTAACTACAACTATTTTGTGTTGCCTATGTCAGGTGAAATACTCTACTTTTTTCTCTTGCAGCGGGGGATATATGTTGCTGGTTTGCGACTTCGCGTGAATAAATTGTCACCAACGTTAAACAACTCTTTGATCTTATGGAATTTGGATGATGTAAGCATTCAATTTTGTTGGTTCTTCTCATTCTTGTTGCAAATTTGGTGAACAAACCTTGAGTTATGGTCTAATTGTTCTGATAATTTCAACTTTAGTTTAATTTTCAATTTCTGCTTTTAATATCATATGCTTACAAATTACTTGCAAAAAGTTTGATTCTTGTTTATCTTTTGTAAGTCTACCATATGCTTTACCAAATGTTTAAAGGGCAATGAAAGAGTTTTAATCATATAATGCAATTTAGGTTAGGGACTCGACTATCTTTGCCCTGTATTTTCTGGAAAGGGGCTATAAAGCTACTCGGCACAGACTAAACCGCGGACCACAAAAGGTATAATCCCTCTGGAATGTAACGAGATTTGTGTTAGAAATCATATTTCGCATATCACATATGTTTGTTTAAAGTTTTAGTCATAAAAACTTAAGGACCTTATGCATGCAAATTAAATACATAAGATAAGAGAAGAAATCAATCTCCCTTACAATGCTTATTTGGACGAAATGGGCACAAGGGTAGGACTCCCTCATACTCTTGTTCTTGAGCTTATTATTTTGGAATGATCCTCCAAGACCCCAAAAAGAAATCCTCCTTTTAGTTGCACCAAGATGAACCCAAAATACTACTACAAATATTGACTAGATAAATAGTAGTAGTGTTCCTTAATATGACTAATATTGTATATTACTACTCTAGTAATATTTGAGTAATATTAGATAGTATATGAGAGTTGTAGAGAGGGAGAGGTTTTTTTCTAACTTTGCATGTAGAGATTTTCCACTAGTAGAAAAATGAGCAACAATTGCTCCTTTTGTAGAGTAAACTCACGGCACCCATGAGCTTAGTGGGGAGCAATTTTTCTTTTTCTACTTTGCATGCATTTGTCTAGCTTGTAGACTAGGTATGACAACAACCTCTTTTATCATGCAAAAGTCATTTTCATGACAACTTAGAAAAGAACAAAAGCTACTCATGTTCTTCCCCATGTGGTACCCGGTTTTTTCACCCATTATGAGTCATTTTTATCTTATAATATTTGTCCCACAAAAGCTTATAAGTCTTATGTATAATTGTCTTACATAATTAATTATTAATTTGATCAAACATCAAATGTGTGACAAATTAATAAACAATATACACTCAACTTATTGAGTAATATTTTACCATTATATCAACATATAATGGGTCCCATAATTACTAGTTAGTTAAATTTACAACCTCTTGTAAATATAAATAACTAATTGCCTCTACCTCAAAATCTTTATAAAACCTTAACTAATTTAATAATTCTCAATTATTAAATTAAATCTTATTTAATCCCATTAAAATAAGATATAATCTTTATTAGTCAATTATCACATAATTGAATAATAGATCACAATTGACTCGAGTTCGAACCTCAAGCTCAATTATTAACACTCACAATATAATTAAGGAATTAATTAATCTATATCGCATATAATTAATTATTCGTTTGGGTCGCATTCTTTAGGTGTGACCTTAAGGGATCAACTGATCACCACCGTTTTCACGCGAGTAACGTCAAACTCTAGTCAGCCAATCGTTACCTATTATGTTGATCAGTCGACTATATAATATGTCATCCCTTGTATTCATTTAATGAGATTTATTTAATTATGTGTTCACACAATAATTAGGTGATCGCACTATTGTTGAGGACACTCACTCCAACAATTTGTAGTATTGATTCTTTTCTTTTAAAATAAGTTTAAAAATGAGCTCTTTTTTTAATAAATCTTTCTGAACAAGAATTTTACTTAACTAGTGGCTTTAGCTTTCGATAACTCTTGAGCACACAATGCCATTAAGTATGGGCATGGACTGAGGTCTTGTTGAGTGTTCCCAGGTTCTTTTAAATCGTCACTCTAGAATGTAAACTACTCTACATTAGTGTTTTAGTAATCATTGGGCATAAAATTCTAACAGAATTGTGTAAAATTTTACAATTTGCTTACTACTCACCACTTTGTTTCAGTGTGGAATGATCATTAGCAACTTGGTCATATTTTTCTTTATCAATTGGGCGATACAGATATCTCGTTGAAACTATTTTGATAATCTATTCCTATTATATTTTATACTACTGGTGTCATACCCCGTATTTTATAGTTCATAATAATATTATATTTTTCGTAAATATGAGAAAATCTATTCTCATATATATCTAATTTGCGATATGTGAAATAATCACTATATACCTAATATACATATTTATATTTAATTCACATAAATATCGTACTTGTATTCGTATTTACTTTTACACTTATGATCGTGATTTAATTCATATTTAATCACATTTACGATTATATTTGTATTTACTATTTATAAATCTTATTTATTTATATATGTTGCTACATTTATATTTTTATTACAATTCATAATTTATTTACATATTATTAATACGGACATATTACAATTTATAATATTTATATTTATATTTCCGTTTATATTTATTTAAAAATCTATATTTAATATATTTTACGGTTTACTTAATATTTGGTGAATGATAAAATAATGAGACGGTATTGGGGAATGGGAGTATGCACCGAGTATTTACGAGGTTTGAATATGGCCATTTACGAGACATAATTATCAACGAATACATCGAACCTTTCTGGAAGCCTTTTATATACCTTAGACCCCACCTACCATTGTCATTTTCACCAAATTTTCAGAAAAATTACTGTATTCAAATGGGTTTGAGAGAAAAATAGGACATCGAGACGGAAATACTCAAGGTACGATTACGTTATCCGTTTGGTCAGATTTTTAAGGTTGATTGGTTGTCTGATTTGGGCGTTTTAAATTCTCTATCTTTGAAAAGTTTAAGCATAGACTAGGGTTATTTTAAGTCTTGTTTATGCTTGTCAAATTTCGTAACAATATTCCTTACGGTTTGTCCTGGGTGATTTGTTTATGAACATGTCGACAAAAGTCCGCGAATTTGATTGTATTGTGAGAAATGGTTCCAAAACCTAACTTAGAAGTCCAACCAATTATGGGTCTTTTTCATACATCAAATTTGGAGAGTCTAGATGATGTTAGGATTTGTCTTTTCTCAAAAATGATTTGGTAAACCCGTTTTATAAGCAAATACTTTTTATGGGACGAATTCTGTCAGTTGTTGTAAATCGGTCTAGAAACCCTTCAATGGTTTGGAATTTCGAAAAGAGTCACAGTTTGTGATTTGTAGCTAAGAGTCATAGGGTCCTGATCCAATTTGTCTTGCATCGTTCCGATTTTTCTAGAATTAGTTAAGAAGTTTATAGTAAGGCTGTTCTGTTTTGGAAAGACATAAAAATCGTGTTTAGCTTTTAAAGTTGGAAATTCTTACAAGGTGGGCTAAGTCTAGGCATATGCATGAATTGGTTGTGTGAGCATGTAGTAATTATAGATAATCATGTTATGTAGGTGCCGGATGTGTAAGAGATCGGTTTTGTTTGCTTGGTTTTTGGTTGTGGAGCATTTGTGCTTGTTGCTAGCATTAAAGAATTGCTAAAAGGTGACGCAATTGTATTGGAATACTTCTAATTGCTGATTGGATTGCTATTTGGCATTACTTGCGTTCATGTAGGATATTCCTACTCAACTACGGTATTAATGTGTACGGTGATTTGGTTGACATTTTGTATATATATGATTGTGCTTTTTAATTAGTGATTTTATTGGCATGAGATTATTAAATTATAATTGTTGCATTTGATTATTGACACGGCATGCATTCATCTGGTGTCGGTGTCGGAAGTATGATATTGATAAAGGACCAGACTGGCGCTATAGTTTGCAGGCGCGCTGCGGCTACAAGATTGTCTCTGGATAACCTCAGCTTTTATGCTGGTTTTGCTCGATGACGATCGAGGTATACCTCGGCC
>JAGPOY010017934.1:0-11452 GCA_018983105.1 Silene uniflora
TTTTTTGATTACTCAATACTCTGTATGTCAACTTATCAAAAAGCAAAATAATTAAAATTAAAATTCATATTATTACAACTAGTTTTACATGTGGGATTGTGGGGTCATTTTTATCGAACTAGTCTTACTTATAATCTTGTCGTAGATAATAATTTCTGTTTTAAAAATTAATTTATCCAACCCACATTATTTCATCAAAAAATATTATTTGAAGGTAATTAATCGAACATATATCATACTCCCTCCCAGTTATTATAAATGTCCCGTTGTCCATTTTGGTCTATTCGCAAAAGTGTCCCATTGTCCATATTTAGTAACTTTTTTGGTTGTGAAAAGTCCAAACTACCCTTGCTTTTTGAAGTTACTACCCCACCACCCACTACTAACCCAACCCAAAATAATAAACTAATAATATTCCTCTTACCCCTACCCAACCCAAAATAATAAACTAATAATATTCCTTAATATTTGTGCCATCCCAACATTGGGACACTTATAATAAGTGGGAGGGAGTACTTCTATAAAATAAAATATTTGAAACAAAAATAGAAAGAGCAATAATATTCCATAATTGTGTTTATATACTACCATTAAAGCGAAATTTTTTTAATATAAAATTGGAATCAAATTTGAAAAATAAGAATCATAAAAGGAAAATATCTTTAAGATAAAATTGAAATCAATTTGAAAAATATAAAACATAAATAAAAAGGAAAAAAAATAAGAGGAATACAAGTCATGATAACGTAACATAACACAAAGATATTCTGGATTGTTTGTAATAAAGTTTCCAAAAACAACACCCACCCAACGACCCATTGTCTACATGCCACTCATATCTCATCCACTTTAGTATTATTTTTATTATTTTATTATTTTTATTATATTTTCCTTTTATTTTCTCTTCAACCTTGAAACCCTAATTTAGGGTTAGCTCCTTGTATAAATATAGGTCTCACATCCTTCATTTGCATAACCAACTTCTCCACTGCTTCTCTCCCATTTAATAATTTTCTCTTTAATTAATTAATATTTTTAATAATTTTATTAGGGTTAGTTAACAGTTGAAGAAGATGAAGGGATGTATAGATAAGAAGTGGAGCTCCATTTGGTTCAAAAGAGGGGCAAAACGGGTAAAATACAGCTGCTTAGATATGGATATCCAAAGTCCTATACGGGTCAAGTATATTTGATAGGACTAAGGCTTTGCATATCTTTGGAGCTGCTATTTACCCTTATTCTTTGTCCTCCCTTTGGATTGAAGGGAGCTCTACACCTTTTTTTTCTTCATCTTCCCTTATTTTTCGATTGTCTTTTGTAAGGCGGTTTTACACTAATATCGCGTAAAATGGGTTTTACACTAAAAATCTTTGTTTTATCTTATTCTTGAGTAAGTCCGGTTTATATTTAGGGCTTCACTTTTTCTAACTTTATTTTTTTGTTTATTTTTCAGAAAGTTTTCTTGGTCTGAAGATTATTGTAGTTCATGATCTATGTTTTTTATATTTCATTTTTTGAATATTTTTTTTTGTCTATTTGTTTTATTTTAATGGAGCTTTTGCACTTGATCTGGCAATGATGCATGTTTTTAGTTGCATTTCCATATTTTTTAAATATTTTTAATTAATTTTGAAATATTTATGTTAATCCTCTTTGTTTAATACGGAGTAAGTTGTTATAGTTTAAATATTTGTAAAATAGATAATGTTTATTTTTTGGATGAAGGATTTTAGATAAGATGTTTGTGTTGCTCCTTAACTTCTTGCTGTTGTAATAATTTCCTCTTCAACCTTAATTGAAGAATCCTTTGTGATACTGTAATTTCAAGAGTTTAATACTCAAATAAAGCTTTTAATTAAGCTTATATTTACTTTGGTTATTTGATCTTGTCTTATTCCTGTTTACTTTTGATTAAGTTGCTTTGTACAAAGGATATAATGTAAACAAATGAATAAGACGGTGGAATTAATATATTGATTATTATTTTTAACCCATTGAATTTCAGGAGTTGTTCAAAGTTTAGCATTAAATATTATGCAAGTGAAACCAGTTTTAACGTTTTGAGTTATCTATGATGTTGTTACAGTGTCATTGTCCTATACAGCTTCATAGACTAAATCGATCTGAGCACCCTCCAAATTAATGAAACCCTAATTCTATTCTGAACTAGTTTCATTTAGAAAAGTGAATACATAATGAATTCCGAAATTACTAATGTCATTCATGTTTGCGAGACGGTGGATAACAATATTCTCTTATGAACGTTTGCTTGCGTTGTTTTAGTATCAACTAAAAGTATTGTTTGCTTGCATTCTTCTCCCTCTTTGTAGCCGTATTCGATTTTAGATAGTGTAAAATGGATCCAATCACAAGGAATTATCTCCAAATTAATATTGAATTAATTATAATATAAAAATAACCTAGTTTACACAAATCCGAATTAACTTCAAATACACATTTTTGATTTTTTTCTACCGACACTGCCGAGATTTTAAGTTTACGAATATCTTAACAACTTAAAAATATACTGAAGAGGTGTTTTTACTATTATGACGTAATTATTTATTTATTTGGAGTTCTTTAATTAAAAATAGGAAATAATTGAAATTAGAAAAAGATAAAAAGAAATGAATGTAGGCGTTTTAAGGGTGTCTTAGTTTTTGACTTTATGAAGAACAGAGAATCTAACGGGAGGTCTGGTATTAATGTGGTTGGACCATTAACATTTACTATTGAATGCAGTCTTTGTTATTTCTGCCTGCAAACCTGTCTTCACTTTTTATTTATTCATATTTTTAACGTCTTTCGTTTGTTTGAAGAATTTTCTTGCCAACTTTAGGTTGTGCCTTGTTTAAAGACTTGTTCATTTTCACTGTGCTAATTACCCCTTCAATTTCTTTTTACTTTTACGTATGGTTTTGAGTTTTGACACACATGTGGTAGAAGAATACAAAAAGTAAATAAAGTAATTTGTACAATGGGAAAATTGCCGATTTGTACAATTAAAACAAAAGCGTAAATAAATAACCGAAGGAAGTGTAAGAAATAAAAGCTGAATAAGAAAATGTAAAACATTGATCAGGACTCGAGCAGCGAAATGTTAGTTCTCACTGGATCTTGACTCGGCGGTTATGTTATATCAAAGAGAAAAATATGCATATTTGTAAGGAAAAATTGACAACAATAATCCCACCTTTTGCCTTTCTTCTTATAATAATCTCATCTTTTATTAATTCCACAATAATCTCACCTTTGTCCCCTGCCTTCTTAAAATGATCCTTATGAAAATATTACCTGCCATATCAGGTCATTCCTCCTTTTAATTCATCTCCCCAAATGAGCCTTTACTGCAACTTACTCAACGTTCTCACACCTCCATCATCACCATTATACCATGCCCATCCATCATCACCATTATTACACCATGCTTATCCTCGACGGCCGCTGGCATTTAAAATCCTTCAGGACAGTGACTCATATGGCTAGCTCGGATGTTTCCGCAAATCTATTCGTCCCCTAATTCCACCATTCTCAAACTTTCTCTCCTGTGTTTTTCCTCTTACTCTGTCAATTAATTCCCAAAACCCGTCATTCCACATTCTCTTTTCAAGAGCATTAATAACAACTTTTGTCTTATAGTTCTCAATTCGTTTCAAATCATCCAAAATTTCGCCCACAAGAATAATCAATAGAAATCCTCAATTCTTGTACTAAATTCTGACTTTGGCATTAATCTTGCACATGATTATTACATAATCTTTTCCAATTAGCTTATCCACTAATTTATAATTTTAATTTCCTCAAAAATCTTGTACTCTTAATAAGCCGATTACGGCAATATCCAATTACATAGGGTGATTATTCTAGTGCCAAGTAATGAGTAATGACTCTGGTGATGGTGGTGCGTGGATTAAAGCAGGATTAATAAAAGGAGAAAGGTGATAGAAACAATGGAAAAGTAAAAATCTAAAAAATGAAAATGAAGAATTGAAGATGACTGGTAAATGTGAGAGTATGAGGTTGAGTTAAAAGGAAATGAATGACTTGATAAAAGTACAAAGCAACCGGTTAAAGAAGTAACAAGTCATGTGGTTTAGTTGAAGAAGATGAGGTATAAAGGTGAGATTATTGTGAGATTAATAAAAGGTGGGATTATTATAAGAAGGAAGGTAAAAGGTGGGATTATTGTTGTCAATTTTTCCTATTTGTAATTGAGGAGCTAAGTATTTTCTCTTCTAGTTGTCGACAAGAGATCGTCACACTGTATTCGTTTGTATTCTCAACTGCAAACATGGAAGCTATTCATAATCTCTGTCTTAAGGATCATAAATCACCAAGGATTATCTGTGTATTTATATGTGCCCAATGTCGAGTTTTTACAATGAGTATGTGACGAGCTTCTCTTGCTTCTTCTATGTGGTCATAGGTGGAATGCGATATTTTAGATGGAGACATAGTATGAAATCTCGGTTTTTGTCACAATAACAACATAAATTTGCTACATGCAGTAGGCAATTGTCAAAACCTTTATAAATCGATCATGTTGCAACACTCTGGCCTTGGTATACTAGACTAGATATGATGGGTTCGAGATTCAAATTCAATCCCTCCGGCGCACCTCAATGGGACCTTGCTCTTCAATCTATATTATGGGCTAAAATTGAATTTACTCGGTTTATCATGACGAGGATTGTTACGGATTGTAGCAGGCTGCATGTCATAATGAATTCTATTGAAAAGCGCTATATGAAGGAAGTCGTTCGACAAGTTGAATCAACCACCCGAAATTTCAACAAAACCGAAAATTGAATCATTTATGGCGGGAAATTTTAACAGAAAATTGCAGTGTATTATGGGCTGATGATCCATCATGCCTCTCCCGTCTTGTTCTGAGTACTTAACCTACCTCTACAACGTGATAAAGCTTGTTTACATCAAATCAGGCCCTAACCGAGCCACAAGGCCTAGTTTGCTTTGGAGAAAGGCTTGGAATTCATCAAATCTGACAAGTCATAGTGACTTAGCTTGAGGCTGCAACCATGGAGTTATTGGCTTAGGAAACGAAGTCTCGTCTTGTGGCTTTAATTGCTTCGGTTATACAATCGACTCTTTCAAATGTTTTGAGGATACAACCAGTCAAGCTAACCTAAATACTTGATCGATCATTTAAGGCTTTAGTTGATTCAATAAAGTTCTCTAACCACATGTGGAATCGTTTTACTTATAAGGGGTCAGGCTACGCTTGTTGATACTCCCATGTACACAAATGAATGCTCTTGTCATACTAGCTCCCAACATTAATTGAATCAATTTTCTTAATTTCATCATATACTCTCGTCCCACCGATTGTAAACTAATTTTAGTACTCTGTATAATTGATTGAAAAAGAATGTATATTCATCTCTGTATAATGGTAATACATTTCCCAAAATCTCAACCTCCCAATTTTCTACAACCCTTTGTATATAAATAAAGAATATTTCAAAAATAAAATAAAATTCAGATTTAACAAGATGTAATAAATTTAAGACAAAATGATATATACTTCTTCCGTCTCAATCATTTGTCAGCCGAACTTCAAAACCTTTGGAGCAAACCTCAAGAGTCTAGTCAAGCTACTAGGCATGAACTTCCTAGCAAACAAGTAGCAAATATTTGTCACCTCCCCATTATATTCACAAGTAAAATTATTCCTCAACTTTGTGAGCAAATCAATTGTAACTCTGGGCCTCTCAAATTTACCCGGATGAGGCCCAATAATAGACCAATCAACCCAAGTCACTGTCCTATTACTATTCCTTTCCCAAAACTTGGTACCAACATATGTAGGCAAGTAATGTTCATCTCCATAACATTTATTCTTGCAATATTTCCGGAACAATGGAAAATACGTTTGATCCGAGATTACGTTAAGGGCGAGCTCACGGTCCATCTCAAACCATTGGGATCCCTTTCGCCATTGAGAAAGGTTAATTTGAGGGCTCATGCGACGGTCATAACGACCTCTACCTGTTGGACCTTTGTCATCGTAAACTTGAATGAAGGTTTTAGTCGAGTTTATTAGGTAGGAATATACAGTTGAGAAATCGAATAATGGGATGCATGTTTCCGAGTGGAGAACGAATCGTTGGTTTGATTCATCGAGTAGAGCGTGTGCTAGTAGGCGGCGTTCTGCCTCCACCATATTGATGTCTCCCCATTGTACTGGCTGTATAAGAGTAAATCCACTTCATTGTGAGTACTAACTAAACATTATTTCGTGTAAAAGCAGAAGAGCTGATTCTCTGTCCCATTTTTTTTATTATATTTCCTCCAGTTTAATACTACGTATGATTTTTAATATCGTCTACACAAACCAAACGCGCACGAAACATAACATGAACAAAATTTGTTAGAGGTTGGTTTTCCATGCCTAAATTAGGCAGATTGAGTACCTAATGATCAAAACATACTAAAAAGGGAACCTACTAATGATTGAAGAGTGCACTTTTATATGATCTTGAATTCCTGACCTCTTTTTTTCTTCAAAAAGAGCTTAAATCTTTAATCAATTGAAGAAAGGAATCAGAATTCATTACTTTACATTTTTAATTCCAAAGACAATTTTGCATGAAATTCCTTGTTAGTTGTTGTTCAAAAGAGTGGACTCTAAGCAAAGTACTACTCCGTATAAGATAGTCTACTTCCGGGATAAAGAACAAAGGTTATGTTGTCAATATATGCCAAAATTACAACCATGGCCTAATGTTATAGCTAACTATTACTTCGTAGTATACTAGTATATCATAACCGCTTAATTGCCATCTTCAATACAGTATTATTTTCCGGTGTAAAAAAAGTCATAATACAATTTGAGTCAAGATCACGAGTATATAGGCAATAACTCATGTTATCACGAGTATTATCGGAGTATTTATTACTCGACATATATTCGGTGTAAAACGAATGTGCTAATTTTGAAAACTGTTTATATCACTTATCTGTCATAATACTATAAATCATGAACTGTCAAAATTGAATGCAATGCAAATTTATGAAAATAAGTAAACAAAATTGAATTTTAAACGTTTTGGTTTACCAATTATGTTAAAAGCTTGCAAGTGAAAGGATCCTAATAATGTTACAAAATAAGAAAAAACTCCTTTGTGATATTTTGCTTATAGAAAAATATCTTTCTTACAAACTTAGTAATCCCCAAACAATATACAGCTAAACAAACTCGAATGCAAATAAATACTCTGAATTACTATTTCTATAATTAATATGTCAAATTCTGAACTAAAAATGTAAAATGATCCACTAGAAGGGTCTAAATCAACTCACCTAGTTATTCAAATGGTTCATTCGACATTTCGACCACCCAAAAATTCATGCATCTTACATAATACGAAGTACAATATAAGTTAAAAATAAAAACTTCCCATACTCCATATTATACTATATAATTATTTTACATAATAAGACTTTCAGTAAATTAGCTATGTTGCTTATTTTACGATGACAATTAAACATTTAACTTTAGTTATTGCTCCGTATGACGTTATATGAGTTCAACTTCTGCTCAAGTTATTGCCTAGTACTCATGTAACGTCCGTCATACAGAGCAATAACTAAAGTTAAATACGAGGCTTAGCTTGTTATCAATAATGTTAAGAAGCCAGACAACCAATAATTTACATGGTCTTTAAGAAGCCCGACTACTAGTATTACCAATGTAAGTGCAAAAAACCATGAACAAACAAAATTTCTTCGTAATTGCTTAAACAGATAATTAATTTAATTCGTCTTTTTGTAAAACTGTTTTACACTAAGATTATGTAAATCACATCATCCAAGATGTTCACAGGACACATATAACTGAAAAAAAAATTCATATTAACGTTTATTTATATGAGACAGTCTTATATAAGAATTTATACGATTAATAATCATACCTTGCTTGGAATTCGGCGACCATGAAACACAGAATCCTCGGGATAACTCTGATTAAACGTAGGATTAGTATGAACGTAAATAGAGTACAATCCTTCATGCCCACTAAAGAACTTATCCCATAATGGAGCCAATGGTAACGCGCCACGTACCAAAAACATGAATGCAATCTTAGGAGGCAACGTGTTTTCTTTAATTCTAGGCAACAATGATGCCTTCAATAACAATTCTTCATCCTCCATGTTATGCACTAGGGTTTGCCTAGGCGGCGGTGGTGGAGGGACCGGTGTTTCAACGATAACCGGTGAAGGCGGTAAAGGCGACACTTTCGGAGGCAATGAAATTGGTGATGGTGGTGATGGGAGGATCGATGTCGAGTTTATAACACTAAAGTTGAAAATAATATTACTAATGTTATCAACATTAATCGGCAATGTAGTAGTAAATAATGAAGCTCCAATGATAATGCCACAAACAAAGAATAAAATGAGTTTTAAATTGATCATAAAATTGTTTGTTGATGGTAAAAATCTTTGAATTTGTATATTATTTTTCATGATTTTTTGTTTGATTTGGTTGAAAATTGAAGATGAGTAATATAAGCTTAATATAATTAATTATTAAGGAAGATTGGGATTTTGGTACATTGAATAATACATTGATTAATTGATTTTGTAATTTTCTAAATTTTTATATAAAAACTTGAGCATAGGAGATACTTGGTTGGAGACTTGGAGGTATATATTGTGAAATTATTGTTGCTTCCAAGCTGTGTTTTTCCTTTAAATTGTGTTGCTTTCAAGCTGTTGCTCTCTAGTCTTCCTTTCTTAGAAATATATATATACGTTTTTATAGAAAGTTTATTAGATTTGTATACACTTCACTTTCCTCATTATTTTGCAATCTATACATAGGAAAATATCGATGATCAAATTTGGTTAAAATTGACAGTGCGACATGAAATATATATGGTCTTAAATTCGACATTTAAAAAATATTTATAATTGCCAGATCGTCATTTTAATCGGGTCGATATTGGGTCGGGTTTGAGCCATTGATTATCGGGTCATGTCGGGTTACGGGTCGGATCGGTTTCGGGCCGCAATATTTTCGGGTCCAAACGGGTCGGGTATGCTCGGGTCGGGTCAGACTTGCCATCTCTAGTACTAATACCTAAGAAAGCGTAAAATGGAAATGTAAACATTATATGGGTGGAAGTAATTATATTTCGTTAGTCGTTCATTATTTGCAAGGATATTAAGTTATTAACATAAAGTGATGATGTCATTAACGAACTTGTCTATGACTGAGTTGAACATTAGGTTTATAAATCGCGGTTGTTTATAGGCTTTTGATACGTTCGGAGTATATGATTTTAGATTCAAGAACACGCACTTGCGGTGGCACTTTGGTTATTAAAGTGCAGGAAAGAAGGGGATGATGAATGGTGTGGTTGTTGCGCGCGATGAGTAAGGGTCCACAAGAGACTTTTTGATAGCACGATGGATATAAATCAAGATGAGGAACATCCTACCAATCCTCAAGCTTCCTTTTCGGTCAGTTTCAAGCTACTTCTAAAAGGGATTTTAATTTCTTTTTTTACTCCCACTCCGGCGTCAGCAATAGAGAAGTGTTTATACGATGGTTCCCTCCTCACGATGTCGAATGCCCGGACGGAATGCCACAAGAATAAGGTACAACAAAAGAGCTCAAAGTTTTATCCTTTCTACAAAAGTGCATAGGGCTACGCTTTGTACTCCCTCCGTTTAATTCTACATTACAAGTTTCTATTTTGTTTGTACATTCATAAGTGAACATTCAATTTTGATTTTATCTCGATATATAAGTGAAAAAATATTCAAGCATTTACTTGATTCGTCTTTAGAAGTACACTAAGAATATCTAACTTTTATAATTTTTGCAAATATGTAGGTAAATATATTTACCGTATAATCCCGCGTTGGCAAACGTGAAAAAAAGAAACTTGTAATGTGGAGTCGAATGAAGGGAGTACAAGAGTAACAAAGAGGTGTCATTGTTAGACGCTTCTACTTCGAAGAGTAAGTATTCATATACCCAAAATTCAATCAATTTCATCGTCAATATTGTTGTTGTTAGTGACGTGACTGCAAATTTGTTATTGTCCCAATTTTAGGTTTTTTTTCCCTTAATTACTCATGGAATTAATTGAATTGAATTTTAGTGTTTATGTTTAAAATTAGTTGAAACCCTAATTATTTTCAATTTCGGGAGAAATATTAAAGAAACTAGTATTAAGAGAGAAGTTGGTGTCTTAGTAATGGTTTGCTATTTGACTAGTTTAGGTCCCGTGCTATAGCACGGGTTGTTTGAGTGGTTCTAACCGTTTGTTTGGGCAGTAGAAGATGGGGGTCATAAGAGTGGTTCCACTTTAAATTGAGTTTCATAAATCATAATATATGACTACTATGTTAGAGATAGGGTAATTAAATAAATAAAGAAAAACATTTAGTTATTTCGTCGGATAAAATTTTGCTTTTTTTGATATTTAGAATTAAACTATCAGTTTTTTAGTGGTTATATTATATCAAAATAAAACAAATTTATTACATAATTAATTGTTATAATTAAAATGATCTAACTAATTTCATACCCTCTAGGTTTTTTATGTAACTGATTGATTTTTTTATGTAAATATATCTAGTATGTTAATATTTTTTATGATTTGATATTGTTTTGATTTTACAGAGAATATTCGGCCATATATAGAAAGTATAATGATCCGAAAAAGGAAGTTGGATTGGAATAGGAAGCTGCATATTTCATGGAGTTGTTAGGAGTAAATATTGATTTCATTTGATTTGTATATATAAATATCTCAATACTTGATTTCATTTGTATGCATAAAAAATATCGTGAGATTTGAGTTGGTGCTATATTTCAGGAAGTTGGATTGAGATATGTTACTTCTAATACCGATTATTGTTAGAAATCGGAATGTTTGTTGGGCCGAGAATTTTGTAGAGGTTGCAAGTGTGTTGGGTATATGAATATATACCGAGGAAGGACAGATTTTTTATAAGAATGAGAATGTTTGTTGGGTTGATAATTTCACGGTAGATTTCAAGCAATACAGATTTTTAGAAAAAAAAAAGGCCCAATAAAAGCCCAAGAGCAGTTAGGCGGGAAAAACTTAGTTTTCTTATTCTATTAGTTTTAAGGGGGATGGAACATATATGAATATATAACAGAAGAAGGAAGTCTAAGGTTTAGAAGTAATTTCTCATCAAAAGTGATATTCGGGGGTAATTTAAAAAATATTACTTATATAAAGTTGCAATTTTTAAAAAGTGCTTTAAGGTAGTAAATTAACAATTTTCTCTCTTAATTATGCAAAAGATTGCCAACATATTATTTTCACAACAATCAATCAATATAATAAATAAATAAAAATATATTTATAATAATAATAATATATTTGAGACTTTCTCAAGAAATGTGGTAGTCTCCACCTTTTTCAAAACATTGAAAATAAATTTAA
>JAGPOY010017939.1:2351-13451 GCA_018983105.1 Silene uniflora
TTTGACCCGCTTTTAAAAACTGGTGTAACACCCCGGCCCAAACCGGGTCGGGAGCGGTTACTTATGATAGCTCACCAGGCTGTATACATGGCCCACAGATCAACACGGGTCCTTTATAGCGCATTTTGTTCTCACTCATGCGCATCCCGGGAAACTTCCCAGGAGGTCACCCATCCTAAGACTACTCCCAGCCAAGCACGCTTAACTGTGGAGTTCTTTTGCATGGATAACCATAAAAGAAAGTGCACTTTGTTGATATGAGTAGTACTTACAATCCCTTTAAGCACTAGTCAGATTTTAAGCCTATCAATGAACCTCTTCAAAGGAGTACCCCACCCGAATAACTCATTCGGTTCAGTGGAGTATTACACACCCCCACTTGAAGAACGCAATGTCCTCGTTGCACCTTGGAGCATAACTGCTAACCCAGAATCCTCCCCCGCTAGGTTGGTGACCCGGGTACTCCTGACCACAGACTCACCACACGGTCGCAGGGTTGCTCTGATACCACCTGTTACACCCCGGCCCAAACCGGGTCGGGAGCGGTTACTTATGATAGCTCACCAGGCTGTGTACATGGCCCACAGATCAACACGGGTCCTTTATATAGCGCATTTTTTCCTCACTCATGCGCATCCCGGGAAACTTCCCAGGAGGTCACCCATCCTAAGACTAGTCCCAGCCAAGCACGCTTAACTGTGGAGTTCTTTTGCATGGATAACCATAAAAGAAAGTGCACTTTGTTGATATGAGTAGTACTTACAATCCCTTTAAGCACTAGTCAGATTTTAAGCCTATCAATGAACCTCTTCAAAGAAGTACTCCACCCGAATAACTCATTCGGTTCAGTGGAGTATTACAACTGGTGTGAGCAACTTCAACAAAAAGGTAGGGAATCCTCGGCCGGGAGTAGAGGATGGGTCCCTCCACTGAGGATGGGTAAATCCCTGACTAGCTGGCTCAGAAGCATGACTACCGCGATGGAAATTCCCTACGCAAACTCACTAGTGCAGTTCCTTCTACCTTAGAAGAAGGATGAAAGCAGTAAAGGCCCGGATCTTAGGAAATGAAACCAGCCCCTTATTTATGGTAAAGCAAACATTTTGCCACCTACGGAAAGTAAGGAATATAAGTAAGGGCGGCTATCTCCGATAAAATGAAGCAAGACCATGAAACGACCTCACCTCTGTCCTCTGTCTCTTAGGCTTAGGACTCGGCCAAGACTCGATTGCCTCGATCTTAGAATGATCGACTGAAACTCCTTCCTTCGAAACCACATATAATAGAGTACTGACCACACCGAGGGACAGGCCCTTGGGAACAGAAGATAAAGCGGGGCTGTCCCTGGCCTTGTTGTACCTCACTCTCGTCTTCAATGGGGTCTGCTCTTTTTTTTTTGGGATATTCTATATGGTACCCCTTTACTTTTCGAGTTTCTACGTGGTACCCCTACACTTTTTAAAACATACATGGTACCCCTAATTGTTGTCATTATCATTAAGTGTAAACCTAAACTTTATTTTCCGTCAACTAAACTTAGTTTTAGGCGTTAAGTGCTTACTTAGACGCATAACCAAGCTTGTCATTTATCATCCCATGGCATTGAGACTCTATTAGGCTCAATATCCATCTATGAACGTGATAATTTGGCATGTGATCAATACATTTTCCGTCAAAATTWTTTTAGCCCGTATATATCAAAAAATATTAGGATCGGGATGGATATTGAGCCTAATAGAGTCCATTTGTCGTGGGATAATAAATGACAAGCTTGGTTACGCGTCCAAGTCATCACTTAACGCCTTAACTGAGTTTAATTGACGGAAAATCAAGTTTAGGGGTATACTTAGTGATAATGATAATAATTAGGGGTACCATGTATGTTTTAAAAAATGTAGGGGTACCACGTAGAAACTCAAAAAGTTAAAGGGTACCATATAGAATATCCCTTTTTTTTAGGAGAGTATGCCAATATGATCTTAATGAGGTGCATGGCTCCTTGCTCTTACTAGCCTACTGATGCGTGCATTTTATATAGACTTTACGGTCCATCTTAGCACGCATTTCTATGTCATTTAGGTGATATTATGTCGCTTTATGCCCCAAATATGCTACTTTGTACTTCTATTGCTATTTTGTAGGTACAAGCTGTGAAGTAGTGGAAATCAAGCCAAAACTGTCCCGAGCGTGCACATTTAGGAGATGGAGGAGTCGGAGCTAATAACTCAAGCATTGGGAAGCGTGAGACCGTCCCATAATCAAGTCAAAAGCCAAGTTGAGAGTCGTCACAAGCTGGAACCAAGAGGAAGTCCTCGATCGAGCTCCTGCTATGCTCGATCGAGAGGTTTAGAAGTCAAGAAGACCTCGATCGAGCTGTCCTGTGCTCGATCGAGGAGTTAGCTGAGGAAGTTTGGTCGATCGAGAACTTTATGTACTCGATCGAGCAATTGTTCTGACGGGCTTGGCTTGTTTCGTTAATTAGGTTTTAGTGAGTTTTGTTTTTACTATAAATAAGGCTTGCACGCCAATATTCATCAGACACTTTTGGGACGGAGGCAGCTCCTGTTCCATCACTTTGTTCTACTTTTTCCGGATCTATACTTTGCAATCAATCTTTCCTTTCTAATCGGTATTTCTTATCTTTCTTTACTTATGTTATTTTCGCGTAGCTAATTCCCTTGCTAGGACTTAGGTGACCCATGTTATGCTAGGATAGTAATCGTATTAGGTTGTGCTATTTAGATCTATGATGTTTTGTTGCATATAATTGTAATAGACTAATTGAGTCGACGCAGTTAGACTATTGAACGTAGTAAGCCTTGACCTAGACCGAAAAGTTGGAAAGGGTGAGACTCGTAGCAAACATTAGGGCACTGTAGTGAGGGCGAAAGCTAAGCTATTTGTGTTTTAGGGCGAATTAAGGACCGAAAGGTGACGTTCACTACCCCTTAGATCGTATTTGCATCGACCCGAGACCTAGATTGCTTGACTTAATTAACATGGCGAACCGACTGTCCTAGTTACTCTCTTCTCTCCTTGCTCTCCTCTTATTCTCTCTCCCCTTCCTTCGTAGTTTAGTTAAACCAATTTACAACCCCCGTTTGTGACCAATTAGCGAACCGTTAAACAGATATCTTGCCTCCCTGTGGAGATCGACCCTACTTCTGCTGACTACCTAGTTAGTAGACTTAGGTCTTATTTTTGGTTTGCATCGACACGCATCACCTACGGCTTAGCCAATTCAATCAAAGCAGGCTAAGCCATGACTTGTCTAGCGGTGTGACCTTTGAAAGTACCCATCAGAAGTTTCCCTCAGAGCTAAGAAGCACGACCACGAATAGACGAATTGAATAAATAGGTAGTATGATAGGTATGATAGGTATGGTACGCTCCTAACTGTTAGGCCAGAGTGAGCTGCTTTAGTTAGTAGTTATAGTATGATGGTGATTGACTTTCATCGTAAGAGATTACGGCACAAGCAAGAAAAAGAGCGGGACAGCGGGTCAGATCACCTTGGTTTGCATTTTCTGAGTTCAATTCCTTTACTAAGAACTAGAGGGGTTAAGGGGATAAGCAGTAAGGTCAGGTCAGGTCAGACTATTTCAACGGATTTCGCGGTAGCTCATCCCTATGCTTGTTTGGAAAAGTTTCATTTTCCCGTCTTTTTCGTTGCAAAAGTGATCGTTTCCCGTTTTCAACCCCTAATGCCTGGGTCGTCGAAGGTCGGCCTAACCATGGCAGATACAGCTAATGGAAGAGACGACCTTTCTTTCCATGAGCAGCTGTAACACCCTGATTTAAGAAGGAGCCTTTAACAAGACATTCCCTAATAAATCGAACTGTTACCATCTCGGAATATCCGAGGTAGTAGATAATCAAAGGAAATGAAACACAGTACTTTATTTGAAATTATAAAATCTGTTTACAGCGGAACATCAAACTAGCAGCGGAATAAAATAAAGGTACAACTGAACACTTCTAATGTTGTGATCTAGACTTCTATGTTCTGCATGAGTAGCTCACACCATCCGTCCAGCTCCCGACTAAGTCAACTGCGACCTGTTGCAATCTGCTCCCCATTAAGGTTCATCGCAGGTGTTCACGAATACACATGGTCAACCACGAGGTTGAGTAGGTAAATAGATAAGCATAGAACAGTAATAAAACACAATCGTATCCAAATCGTCTCCTCGACCACTTCACAATCACATGCCCCAACTCCACACTCTCCGTATCACATACCCCAACATCACATAACCCAGTATCACATGCCCTATATCACATACCTCAACATCACATGACCCAGTATCACATGCCCTATATCACATGTCCCATTCATCTCGTCTCTGCATTATGAAGTAATAAGCAAGTAACACGATAACAGTTTATCAAGAAGGATTAGGACATAATTAGGCCTCATGGCAGATAGTACATTCACTTTATAGCATCAATATCAGTATCAAGCATAGCCTACTCCCCTACCTCAAAATAGCAGCAGACAGATAAGAAGATGCTCATAAATACATATAAGCAAGCCAATCAAATCACTTAACATTTTAAAACCGTAATTGAGTAGGAATATCCTACCTCGATGCTAGCAAGCACAACTGCTCCACAACCAAAACCAAGCAAACAAAACCGATCTCTTATACATCCGGCACCTACATAACATGATTATCTATAATTACTACATGCTCACACAATCAATTCATGCACATGCCTAGAGTTATCCCGCCTTGTAAGAATTTCCAACTTTAAAAGCTAAACACGATTTTTATGTCTTTCCAAAACTGGACAGCCTCACTATAAAATTCATAACTAATTCTAAAAAAGTCGAAATGCTGAAAGACTATTTGGATCAGGACCCTAAGACTATTATCTACAAATCATGAACCATGACTCTTTTCGAAATTCCAAACCTTTGAAGGGTTTCCAGGCCGATTTTCAACAACTGACAGAATTCGTCCCATAAAAAGTATTTGCTTATAAAACGAGTTTAACAAATCATTTTTGAGCAAATCCAAATCCTAACATCATCTAGACACTCCAAATTTGATGTATGAAAAAGACCCATAATTGGTTGGACTTCTAAGTTAGGTTTTGGAATTATTTTTCACAATACAATCAGATTCGTGGAATTTTGTTGACATGTTCATAAACAAATTACCCAGGATAAACCGTAAGGGATATTGTTACGAAATTTTACAGGCATAAACAAGACTTAAAATAAACCCTAGTCTATGAATAAACTTTTCAAAGCTAAAGACATTAAAATGCCCAAATCAGACGACCAATTAACCCTACAAATCTGACCAAGTGGATAAAGTAATCGTACCTTGAGTATTTCCCGTCTCAAATCCTAGATTTTCTCCCTCTAACCTCACCAAGGTTATTTCTGAATATTTTGTGAAAAAAAAATGAAAGGGTCATGGTAGGTAGTCAAGGCTTACATAAAGGCTCTAGCGAGGTTCGGCGAATCGTACATTCCTATGCCTTGAATGAGGTTCTATTCAATCTCGTTGTCGTGCCCATATGACATCGTAATTATCCACTCTTAATGCTGCGTTTTACTCGACATGCTCACTATTCCCAAAACCGTCTTCTTTTCCTATTATCTTATTTATCGAACTCGATATGTAGCGTAATTAAATATCGTTATCGTAAAGTAATTATTATATAAAATATAACGCAAATTATCGTCGTATATAAAATATCGTAATTAAAATATCGTTTACATAAAATATCGTTTATATAAATAATCGTATAAATATCGCAATTAATTATAATTATAAATATAATAATGTTAACATATTATTACTATCACACAATTAATTAAAAATATAAATATAAATACAATAATATTAATATATTATTATTATCGCATAACATAAAATACGGATTATTACAATGTGTGTTTGTGTTAGTGAGATAATAGGGGTAAGGTTGTCTTTTTAAAAAAAAACGTCAATGATGGTTACTAAAACGTCGTTGGTGTTTACAAATCGGGTTTTTAGTTAGCCTGCTTAAATTGTACTCCTCCGTCTGAGTGAGTAGTAAAATAATCAAGTATCTTGTTTATCTTTTTTGTCCCACTCCGCTTGCCCAAAAGCGAGTAAAATTTGTAAAACGTTAGAGTAAATGTGTCATTAATAAACTAACTTACTACACTTGAAGATATATTACTATTAGGGATTTTCTCATTTGTACCCTCGAGATATTGGCTTTTCTCAATTGTACCCTTATTTTTTTAGAAATCTTATTTGTACCCTTGAACTCTATTAGTAACTCTGTCCCAATCGTGACCAAAGACCAAGTTCGTTACTCTTCCTCCGTTAAGTGATGTTGTGGCTTTAATTAATTGTTAATCAACTTGAGCTAACCTTAACCCTTATCATCATCAACCACTGCACCACTACCCCACCTGAAATTGAACATCAAAGTTCAGTGGTACAAATGAAAAGTTAGAAAAATCAAATACAATTAGTGACTAAATAGCCTCCATATCATCACTTAACGGAAGAACTAACGGAAAAACTAATGGAATTTAACTTTTGGTCATTACTGAGAGATAGTAACAAAGTTTCGGGGTACAAATGAGAATTTCGTAGAAGCAGGGGTACAAGTGAGAAAAGCCAATAATTCAGGGGTATAAATGGAAAAATTCCTTACTATTTATTATTAATAGACTTCATTACTTCAATATGAAAATTGTTAACTACTCAATCAAATGAAGCATTGTGTATGATTTCCAGTAGGTCTTGCTTGCGACGGGTCGGATCTTGCGACGGTTATTTTGTGAGAGGAAATGGGTACAGGGGACAAGGTGGGCACCGCCATGTGCTTCCCCACTCACCCTTGATGGGTATTTTGTGAGAGGATATGGTATCCGTCACTCATTTGTGACGGATAGTGTCCGTCACAAATGAGAATTTGTGAAATCGGAGCGGAGGGTGTGGATTACATCATATATGAGACGTTCATATGACATACAATCGGTTATTACAAGTTGTAATAACAAACATGAGCTAAGAGGATCAATGATCAAATCATCATAGAGAAGACAAAGAAGAAGAAAAACTACGTAGTAGACACCTTGAAGTGGCAATTGCGGAGACGGAAAGTCAAGTAATCCAGGCTAATTAATATCTATCCCATTGCGTCTAGCTTGTGACGGACATTATTCGTCACAAACTAAAGACGGGTCGTGCTCCTCTCACAATAAAGCAAGTGGGAGGACAAGTGAGGTGGAAATGGAGCATCATATATGGATATTGCCACTTGTATGTTGTGAGAGGGGCATGACCCGTCTTCAGCTTGTGACGGATAGTGTCCGTCTTCAATGAGAATTTGTGTATCTATCCACCCCACTACCCCGAGAGCAAATCCTCTCCATTAGTCAAAAAGAAATGGAGGTCCATTGCTTCTCGACGGTCCGGATTAAAATTGGACTCGATCGGATGGTTGTAGATTTATTTGGAAATAAAAAGGTAAATGAATGAGATTGGAATATATAATATGAGTATTATGTTTTGTGAGAGGTAATGGAGAGAAAATCAATAAAGAGGATCCATTTTGCCACTACCCCAGTATCCATTATTCACCGACCACTGGCCTACTAAACGTCATTACACAATCCCTACAAATATACATGCCACAAAAATAATACTCGGTAATATTAAAATGCTGTGATTACGCAGCCTGTTCAAATGAAACACATATCTTGGCTAAATACAATTATGTAGTGGATTAGGTTTGTATTTATAGTCTTGTGAGAAAATTTTTGACTTATGCAGCCAGTGGCAGTCCGTGGAGCAAAGAAATAAGTCCAGCGGGGGGCGAAACATTTTAGTGAGGCGGACAAGTAATAATGTTTAACTAATAACTTCGAATTTTCCACCTGTCAACGGAGGCTGCTAGCCCGTCCCTAGCTCCACCACTATATGCTAAGCACTTATTAAGGTGTTATTGCTAATATTAGAAGTAGTCTTGATTTTACTATTACATTTACATTCTTCATAATTTGATGAGAAAATCATTATATATATAAAAGAATTATGTAAAATTGCTGATGTGGCGCACTAATATTACAGAATGCTGTCTTCAATCCCTCACCTTCTCCCTCATAAAATCAGTTTTTATTAGCCAATTAGAACCCGTATTTTGTGCCATGTCAATATCCATGTCAGCCTTTGTAAATCGAAAAAGTCAACCCGTTTTTCTAACAATTCCGGGTTTTATTTCTGTTAAAAAATACACCTAATACCTACAACCGACTTAATTGCTGCTGCTTATACTATTTAATTAAGCTGCAGAAAACGAAAATTCACCTAATATCTACCAATTATTTAATTGCTGATGCTTAAACTATTTAATTTACGCTGCAGAAAACGAAACAAGTCCATAATTACAAACCAACTTCAACATTGGGAATACAAATTACACATTGAAACGGAAAAAGCCACAATTACATCTCCTCGGTAAATTACTCATTGGAAACGAAATTAACTTAAATTACACATTGAAAACGAATTAAACTTAAACCATTTTGTATTTTCCATTTAAACTTCTCGGTAATCCTCTTATTTCCCCTTCACTTCCTCTTCATTCTGTTAAGACTAATTCCTAATATTGTTCATATTGTTCTTTCCATAATTCTATTTTTCATTCTTTTGTTAATATTCCATATCATTGTAATTTTCCTAATTATTGTTTGCTAGCATTAGGTAAATAATTGTTCTAGGTCCTTCTTGTAATTAATATATAAGCATATGTATTCCTTGAATTCTAATTATCAATAATAACAATCTTTCATATATACTTTACATGGTATCAGAGATTTCTCGATCCTAATACTTTCCGTTAAAACCCTAGCAACACCAACACCACGAAAATCAATCGTTCTCAGCCACCACCTCCAATGACAGGCTCAAACAACACCATCTTCAACACCCACGAACCCAATGTTCCTCTTTATGTTGTCAATCTTTCGATTGTCGACAAACTCACTCCATTGACATACATGCAATGGCAAGACCAAGTATCGTCGCTTCTTCATGGATACGACCTATTCAAGTTCCTTGACGGGTCTCACCCATGCCCACCCGAAACCATCTCCTCACCTACTGCAACCGACAAAACCAAAACAATCTCCAACCCCGCCTTCATGACCTGGAAACGACAAGACCACCTCCTTAAGGGTTCACTCTTAGGAACACTTTCACCCGAGACTCATGCTCTCGTTATGCGTGCACCCACATCACACGATGTCTGGACCGTTTTATCCAACACCTATGCCAAATCCACCCGAGGTCATATCCTCCAAGTTAAAGACCGTCTTGAAAACCTGTCCAAAACCACTGAACAATCCGTCACTGATTACCTACATGCTATTAAAAGTTGCACTGACAAACTCGCTGTCCTCGGCAAACCCATGGATCCCGAACACATCATAGCCAAAATCATTCGTGGTCTTGACTACGAAACCTACAAACCTGTCATCGACGCTGTCAATGCTCGAGATGACATCATACCCTTCGATGTCCTCCATGAAAAGCTTATTAATTTTGACTTGACACATAAAAACACCACCAAACCATCTCCCTTTCCTGCCTCTGCCCATGCTGCCAGTCGCTCCTACAACCGCCCATATACGCCCAACACCAATCGCGCCTCTACCTCCACCAACCATGTCCCTCATCATGCCCCTGCCGCTGACACTTACACTCCTGCCCCATTCAAAGGTAAGTGTCAGTATTGCCGAGCCATAGGTCATGTTATCTCTAGTTGCTACAAATTTAAGCGTGACTATCCCCATGTAGTGTTTCCACCGTCCTCTGCCTTTCCTCCCCCTCCTCCCCCTCGACAACCACGTATTTCCCCACAAGCTAACACTGCCACCACTCACACGTTCCAAATCCCTCTCTCTACTGATTTTACACTTAATTTTCGCAATGTTTTATATGTTCCCACTATTTCCCGTAACATTCTTTCAGTTTCTCAATTTTGTCTCGATAATAATGCTTATTTCGAACTCTCACACACAAATTTTTTTATAAAGGATCTTCAAACGGCTCAGACTCTAATCAGCGGAACATCTAAAGGTGGCGTCTATGAATGGCATCCCTCTCAAACTTCCGCTTATATGACTACTTTATCAACAAACCTAGCGTGGCATCATCGTCTTGGTCATCCCTCGTCGAAGATTTTACGCTATTTAAGTACTAAGTTTTCAATAAATACTAGTTCAATTTTAGACTCCTGTAACTCTTGTCATGTTCACAAGAGTCACAAACTCGAATTTTCTTCGTCAACTTTAGTCTCTAAAGCACGGTTGGATTTGATTTTTAGTGATGTATGGTCTTATCCAATTATTTCCTATGATTCGTTTAAGTAATATATCATTTTTGTGGATCATTTTACGAAATATATATGGCTATATCCGTTAAAACTTAAGTCCGATGCCACTACAATTTTTATTCGTTTTAAGAAACTTGTTGAAAAATTCTTCAATCGTCCAATTTTACAATTTTTTTCCGATAATGGGGGATAATATATTAAGATGGCTCACACTCTCAATGACCACGGCATAGGTCATCTCACAATGCCCCCACACACCCCCGAATTGAACGGGTACGCTGAACGTCGGCACCGTCACATTGTTGAGACCGGGCTTGCCCTTTTAACCCATGCTCGGTTACCTCCGAGTTTCTGGCCTCACGCCTTCACCACCGCTGTGTATCTTATCAACCGGTTACCCACTCCAACACTCGATCACTCCTCGCCCTTCCTTAAGTTGTTCGGCAACCCACCAAATTACACCAAGCTCCGGTGCTTTGGATGCCTCTGCTATCCTTGGCTCCGCCCATACACCACCAACAAACTTGAACCTCGCTCCAAACCATGTGTCTTTGTTGGTTATTCACCCACGCAAAGTGCGTTCTACTGTCTCGATCCAAGCACCCACAAAATTATGTATCCCGTCATGTTAAATTTATCGAAGACACCTTTCCCTATCCTGACCTTATTCGTTCCTCTACCCAAACCTCCACCACATCGCCTGCCCTTACACCAGCTGACTGGCTCCATGACACACTCTCCTCC
>JAGPOY010017965.1:0-10798 GCA_018983105.1 Silene uniflora
AAACTTTACCATTTTACCGGTAAATGGTAATTGGTAGAAAACTTCGGCATTTGACAACTTAGTGTGTTATTAAGGCTAGTATAATATCGAAACTTTTATATACTTCTAACATATAACTGAGGTATAACGTTTCTTTAAACTTGTTGAGATCCGTTTTGGATCCGGATCCTACCCGGATCCAATAGGATCCATTGGATCCGGATATGGAATTTGAAATTATAGATCCGTAGGATCTGGATACCCTACCAGTGAAATGGATCTGGATCTGGATCCTATAGGATCTGGTCCAGATCCGATCCATTGCCATCTCTACATCAAATAATCAACTTTGTTAGAGCATCGTAGTCCTAAACTCGAGTAAATCATCCGTAATCACAAGTTAATTCAAAGATAAGGACTCGAACCAGTTAAAGACCCTAAACAACTTTGTTTACAATTTTATAGTTAAGAACCTCATCGGTAAGTGTCGTTAGCATATATGTTACACCGTCTGCTCAAGGGAATTGACATTTAACCCAAGGATTCATGTAAATGACAAACTTTAACTTTACATCGAACTGTTTTAACACAATCCGAAACCGAACCGAATGATGATCGACCTGTTTGCTATTTACAATCACTCAATGTGTTAACCCAACGATTCATGTAAATGAAATTTATATCGAAGTACGATAACATGATATAACGAATTATTATAAACTTCACCTTTCTTAATTTAGCGACGAAGTACGACAACATGATATAACGAGTTTTTATACGAGTTTATCACGGTAATAGGAGTCAAGATCCTCCTCATTTCCTAAAAAAATGGAGAGATCATTTCCTATTAACGACCCAGACTGTATAGAAATAAACGATTAAATATTATTAAATGGGAAGGAAATTGAGAGGATTGTTGAATTATAGAACACGATGTTGGTTCCGATCTTTAAAAAAAAATGATGATTGTTGAATTGAAATTGCTTGCGGTGAACCATTGGCCCCAGCTTCGTAAAGAGACAGCATACCGTACAATACATACACTCTGGAATTTAGAACCAATACACAAATTACGAGTATACCATACACCTATATATAACCTCACTCCCTCATCTCCACTTCTCACATACACCACTCATATCTCCCCCCCACAACCACCACCACCACAACAACCACCACAATGCGGCCACACGGTACGTCTTCGATGGCCGTAACCTCATTTCTCCCAATCCTTGTTTTATTCTTAGCAACCTCCGCCTCGGCCTTCAACATAACAACAATCCTAGCAAAACACCCTGAATTCTCCACTTTCAACGAGTACCTCACTAAAACCCACCTAGCCAACGAAATCAACCACCGCAAGACGATAACCGTCCTCGCCCTCGACAATTCAGCCATGTCGAATCTCGTTTCAAAAGGGTTCTCTCTTTATACCTTACGTAATGTCCTGTCCCTACACATCCTGGTTGATTACTACGGTACTAAGAAGCTCCACCAGATCACCGACAGTACCACCACCACCGCGTCCATGTTTCAGTCCACCGGTGACGCGGATGGTAACTCGGGTTATGTTAACATTACGGATCTTCATGGTGGTAAGGTCGGGTTTTCACCAGCTGATGCGGATGGACTGCACTCGTTTTTTGTCAAGTCTTTGCTTGAACAGCCGTATAATATTGCGGTTATTCAGATTAGTCAGGTGTTGGACTCGGCTGAAGCCGAGGCGCCCACGCCTGAGCCTAGCTCGATTCATTTGACGTCTTTGCTCGAGTCTAAGGGTTGTAAGGAGTTTGCTGGCTTGCTCACTGCCTCTGGTGCTGATAAAACCTTCCAGGTACGCTTCTTACCAATTGTTTACCCTGCTTTTCCTGTATGGATCTAATTATCTATGTTGAAAGGAAATTGGAAAATTCCGTCTTATGCAAGACTTACTGAATTATTTTCGTTAGATCTAAACCACAGGGAATGTGTCTTATATGAAGATATGACTGATAGTGATAACATTAGCAAAGTTTTGTAGAGCTAGTTAGTTTACTGAATTAAGCAAAATTTAGTTAGATTTAACAACCATATGTTACGATTAATTATGCAATAAATAGGCTTAACAAAACATACCATAAATCTCATGTGCATAATGTCTTGATTTAAAGATGAACTAAATAGATTCTTAAAAAAGTCTCAATTATAACAAATGCGACTAATTGCGAGTAGAGGTGAATGATTAAGGTCATGTTCTTTTGGACTGAAACTGTCTGAACTGAACTGAACTGAACTTAATGGAGCTGAACTGAACTGAACTGAACTTATTGGAGCTGAACTGAATTGAAGTGAACTGAAGTAAGAGTTTATTTGTGAAGAGAAGAGCTGAACTGAACTGAACTGAACTGAATGAGCTGAACTGAACTGAACTGAATCGAGCTGAACTGAACTGAAATGAACTGAAATTAAGTCCAAAAGAACAGGGCCTAAGTGGTAGGGATTCGACTCTTGACCAGTCTTGTTTTTTAATTACTACGAAATATATTCAGTTTAGTGAATTCGAGCTAAAAATAGCAAATCAACATCCAAGTAAAAGTTTTATTTGTAGTTAAAAACAATTTTGCTAGCTAATCATTATTATAATTGAGTGTTCTCATTAATTATTATAATTGGTGCCTATGCTACTTTATTAGCAAAAGATGCAACCTTCATTCACAAAAACGGCTCCACTCTAGCTTTAATACGTTGATAAAGAAAGACTAGGAAAAATCGACCCTTAATTATTAGTGGCTTAGGGAGATGGGGTAAGTTGGGATTTAAATCTAATCTAATTAGTTTGGAAATGCTAATTTTCCATGAAGATATTGAAAAATTCAATTAATTTCATACAATAAGCAAACATTCTTATGATAAAGTCAATCTTTAAGTTTACGGGTGTCGAAACCACGAGTATGAAATTATCAATAAACACTTTACCAACTAGTCTAACCGATCAACATATATGAGCTCCAAACTCGTTAATTAAAGCCAATGGAATACGGAGTAATATTTTCTTTATCGAATTAAAGTATATAAAGCCATTTCCAAACTCCAGTTCACGCTTCTTCTTTTTTGTGTTACTTTAAAGTAAGCCAATAATTGAGTAGAGAATAACTTGAAATGAGAGGAACAAAAGTAAACAAAATTTTCTTGTTTTGTTGTGATTCTTCAGGACAATATTGACAGCGGACTAACGGTATTCTGCGTTGGCGACAACGCCGTCAAAACATTCATGCCAAAATACAAAAACTTAACCACTGGAAACAAGACGGCGTTACTTTTATACCACGGTGTCCCCGTCTACAACTCAATGGGCATGCTCAAGTCCAATAACGGGGTCATGAACACCCTGGCCACGGACGGGTCCAATAAATACGACTTTACCGTACAAAACGATGGCGAGTCCGTCACGTTGAAGACTAAGGTTGTTACTGCTAAAATTACGGGTACCCTAGTCGATCAGGACCCGTTAGCTGTGTACAAGCTAGACAAGTTTTTATTGCCACGCGAGTTATTTAAGCCATCAAAAGTTAAAGAGGCACCGGCTCCAACTCCTGATGCTGAGTCACCTAGTGGTGACAAGGCCGAGGGGCCTGACACGTCGGATGATGACGTGGCGGATTCGACATCCGGGAAACATAAGAAGAATGGTGCTGGAAAGATCAAGAGTGGAGGATTTGTTGGTGTGGGTCTTGCTTTGTGTTACGGTGTGCTGGCATTTTTGTAAATTTATTTATTATTGATTTTGTTAATTAATCCATATAAAATATTAAAGTGAAGAAATATAGTGATGGGTGGTTTAAGTAAAGCAGAGTGATGAGATTTGATTTGGATTATTATTGTAGCACTGGAAATCGGTTGTTATGAGCTGTCTCGATTT
The DNA here is from genome assembly GCA_018983105.1 of Silene uniflora. NCBI lineage: Eukaryota > Viridiplantae > Streptophyta > Magnoliopsida > Caryophyllales > Caryophyllaceae > Silene > Silene uniflora. The sequence goes on from JAGPOY010017965.1 coordinate 3,878, forward strand.
GGCAACAATTGATCACCGACGATATTTGGTGGAATTTCACGTGGATATAGAGTCAAATGTTTGAAAATCCTTTATTTATTTGATTTACTTGATTGATGAAAGAAGATTCTCAATTGTTTTCATATGATTATCCAAGTTCTACTATGAGAATATTAATACGGAAGACGTCTTTTTAGTTTAGTGGTTAAGACTGAGATATTATGAACAATAACATCTGGATTTAAATCCACCCCCTCCCCCCGGTTGTAATGCGATTTTTTTTTTATAAAATGCAAGTATATATAAAAACGTCGGCATACAATGAGACGGGCTATATATCAAGACGATTCTATAACCCGAGTCAGCAAGCGGCCGAAAACACTACGGATACACATGGTGTACAAATTTTTTGTACACCATCCAACCACAATGCGACACGTGGCCTAACCGTGGTTAGCTAGGTTAGGGTTTAATAGGGTAGTTTAGTAAATTTGCATCTATAGTTAACTAGGTAACTACACTAGTTTAGTAAATCTATTTTACGTTAAAATTTTGACAAATTTGATATATCTTTAATTTACATTTACATTAAGTGATTTCATTAAAAATAGAAGTAATTAATTTTGTTTTAATTAATTACCGACTTTTTCATCATTTAATCAGAATTCGTCATTCAACTGACAAACCTATATCAATTCGTGAATTGGCCCTAGTTAAATTAATCCAAAAAAATCGACATTCAATTAAGCAAGAACCCTTATTTTTCATTTTGTCTTGATTTAATCAGAATTCATCAATCAATTGATAAACCTATATCAATTTGTGAATTCCTGAATTTGCCCTAATTCAATTAATCCAAAAAATCGACATTCAATTAATCAAGAACCCTGATTTTTCATTTAAAATGATCATCTAATTCGTTTTTTGTAATCATCTAAAATGATTACAAAAAAATCGATCATCTAAAATGATTACAAAAAAATCGATCATCTAAAATGATGAACCCTAATTTAAAATGATCATCTAATTCATTTAAAATAATCATCTAATTTTTCATTTCTGTGATTTTGTGCATAAATCGTTTTTTGTAATCATCTAAAATGATGAACCCTAATTTGTGAATTGGGTAACATATTTAGCCCTAATTCAATTGATTAAAAAAATCGATCAACCAATTATGCAAGAACCCTAATTCATATTGTGCAATTGTATTAATTTACTAATTGTATTTTTCATCGAGGATTAATGATGAACCCTAATTCATCAATAGGGGCAACGAGGATGTGCAATTTGGGGGAAAAAAAGCATGTGAAAAAAATATTGTTAGCTAGGTTCGAACGCGCGTTCATTTGGGTTAATGTTTACAATCATTCTCGTAACCAATTAAGCAAGGGGTATCAGCACGTCAATTAGCCTATTTTGTTTCATTATATAGTCTTAATTAACATCTATATCTTATGTTGGAATACAACTTTCCTTATATATTGCCTTATTTTTCGCCATTATTGTTTCCATTATGGTGAAGGATATTTTATTTTCTTAATTAAGGAAATAAATATCAAATTATTAATCAATTATTTTTTTTTCATTTATTGTATGATTTTCATATTTTGTAAATTTGGAAATAAAGAAATTTAGGAAATTTTTTTAAATTCATATCTTTTGGTTGAGATTTTTTAGGAAGGTGGTTTTTCAAAAAATAAAATTCCTTTGACTGTAGTTGAACGTGGAAGTTGAAACAAGTAAAACAAAGGCAATTTTTTGAAAAGAATCACAAAACAAAAGTTAGCTAAAGATGGATTTCGATCTTAATATGCCTTTGGAAGGCGATGATGACGACCATAGTGGTTTCCGGGATGAGGTGCTGAAGTCGGTTTAGACTGTAGATCGACCAATCAAGGCCTCCATCTTGAAATTGGACCATGTTGCTTTGTTTGTGAATTAGGGTTTGAGGGGTTAGAGATGCGGTTTTTGTATGGTGATGAATAAGAAGTTGAGTTTCAATTGAATAAGGAAGGAAATGGGAATATGGGAGTCATGGGCCGTCAATTTATAGGATTGACTTTTGATTGTAATTTTTTTTTTAATTTAAAAAAATTCCCGGAAATGGGAATATTGGAGTCATGGGTTAAGTTATGATCGGGTTAAGTTAGTACGTATTTTACTTAAATAATCGATATTAAGCTATGGTCGGGTTAAGTTAGTAAGTATTTCACTTAAATTATCGATATTAAGCTATAATCGGGTTAAGTTAGTACGTATTATTAAGTATTTTACTTAAATTATCGATATTAAGCTATGGTCGGGTTAAGTTAGTACGTATTATTAAGTATTTTACTTAAATTATCGATATTAAGCTATGGTCGGGTTAAGTTAGTAAGTATTTCACTTAAATTATCGATATTAAGCTATGATCGGGTTAATTTAGTACGTATTATTAAGTATTTTACTTAAATTATCGATATTAAGCTAGGTTAAATGGCAATTTACTACCAATTATGTTCAAAATTTTTCATTTTACTACCTAATATAACTAATTGTGTAATTTACTACCTAATATTTCACAAAATAAAGCAGTTTGCAACTTAAGAGACGGAATCCTCACTTAATCACGTTTTAACCCACCGGAGACGTAACCTAAAATGTTATTTGCCTATTATACCCCTCCCCTTATTCCCAGTAAAATTACTTCCCCTCCTAATTAATTTACCCCCATTTTCATTTTACTACCTAATATAACTAATTGTGTAATTTACTACCTAATATTTCACAAAATAAAGCAGTTTGCAACTTAAGAGACGGAATCCTCACTTAATCACGTTTTAACCCACCGGAGACGTAACCTAAAATGTTATTTGCCTATTATACCCCTCCCCTTATTCCCAGTAAAATTACTTCCCCTCCTAATTAATTTACCCCCAAATCCCCCATTTACTCCTAAACTCCATCATCTTCTCCAAATCGCCATTGTCAAGCATCATAGTGTCGTGTGCGGAAACTCGTTCTCCAGAAGTCAGGTAAGTGATATTAGCTTCCTTTCCTTTTTTTTTTTTCCATTTAAATTTTCCAGTTAGTTATATTATTACAGTCGCCATTGTCAAGCATCATCGTCTGTTTTCTAATATGCCCTTCCCTTCCCTTTTTTTCATTTAATTTGTTCAATTATGCTTTTCCTTTCCCCTCTAATAATCGGTTTTAAAGCCATTTGTGCAATGCTTATTGAATTTGAGCCTTGTGAAATTCTTGATGACATATTCTAGATCTGAGAAAAAATGAGAAAAAAATGTGAAAGAGAAAGAGTTTTCTTAAGGAGAGAAAACAAATAAGAGGAATGTGGAGGATATGGGAGAAAGGAGAAAGGAACCAGATGAAGGAAAGGGGAAGAAGAGGAATGATATGAAAAAGATGAATGTAGAAGATGATGATATGAATAACAGAATAAGGGAGGAGGGATTTAAGAGGATTTAATTTGAGTGTAGTTTAGGTATAAAAAGTTTTCTTAATTGAAAAAAGAGGGGAAAGGTTAGAACTCAGGCAATTTGATGTACTCAAGACTCAAGTACCGTTTCCGGCAGCCAGGTAGTAAATTAGATGAACTTGCAACATTTTGGAATGTTGTTTGCATAATTGAACATATTAGGTAGTAAAATGAAAAAATTGGAACATATTAGGTAGTAATATGCTAATTCGCCATTAAGCTATGATCGGGTTAAGTTAGTACGTATTATTAAGTATTTCACTTAAATTATCGATATTAAGCTATGGTCGGGTTAAGTTAGTACGTATTATTAAGTATTTTACTTAAATTATCGATATTAAGCTATGGTCGGGTTAAGTTAGTAAGTATTTCACTTAAATTATCGATATTAAGCTACGGTCGGGTTAAGTTAGTACGTATTATTAAGTAATTTACTTAAATTATCGATATTAAGTTATGATCGGGTTAAGTTATTAAGTATTTTACTTAAATTATCGATATTAAGCTACGGTCGGGTTAAGTTAGTACGTAAACCCTAAACCCTAAACCCTAAATGTAAACCATAAACCCTAAATGTAAACCCTAAACAATATATTCCAAGCTTGGCTATGGTATTAAATTCAAAAATTCAAAAATTCAATTCCAAATTTGTTCCCTCTCATTTTTGCGCCAATTCATTTTCGCCTAATTCCTTGTCAATTTCAATCACAAATTTCATTTTTTCATCTAATTCATTTTTGCGCCATTAATTTTATGCCAAAAAATTCAAAAACTTTTAAAATCAAATTTATAAATATTTATAGTATGAATTCGATTATATTAAGTCCGACATTGGGGGTAATTCACTTTCGATTTTGTGATCCAAATTTAGTACGTATATATATATTTAAATTTTTAGTTTCAAAAATTATTTAAAATTAATAATTATTATTATTAAATAGGCCCAAATTTTGCCCATAATTTAGGAAGTTATATAAAGAAATATTAATAATAGGGGTAACAAATAATTTAGTATAGGATACTTTCCGTTTATCTTATTGTTTCCTTAATATTATTGTCATTCACATTTTCAAATGAATACATATATTTTTGCGATTTTTATTTTCTACTAATTATTCGCTATGAACAATTAAAATACAAAAATATAAATAAAACACTGATAATTTAAATAAAAATACTCAAATTTATTATTCCAATAAAATAAAAACTACAAATGAAAACAATTAAGTGGGAAAATAAACTAGACTAATCGAAAATGAGATTTAATCGACTAATAATGGGAAAAACTAATTAACTAGTTGATCCCGAAATAAAATTAAACTATTGGAGGCGTCGTCTAACACTGCGGGTACGATAACGATAACGAGGCCTACTCCTCCATTCGGGATGGGTAGGAGGAGGAGGTGTAGGCGTCTCTACACGGAATTCAAATTCATCACGAATTGGTATGTCAACATCGACAACGGGCATCGGGAGATACTCCAAGTCATCTACTTGACGCCATTTGAGACGGCCATCGGGCAAAATTCCCTCATGCTTCTCGTTATAGACCTCCTCGTATTTGTACTCGATATTTTGGCACGGCACACCATATAAAGCTTTCTCAAAATCTTTCTTTGGAACAAAGTCAATCATTGCACGAAGAAAGCTACGTGTTTCCATATCGTCTTGTCCGCGCTTCTTCTCCTCCTCTACAAGCTCTAATGTCCGTTTTGTGAACTTTCCGCTCCACGGCAAGTTCTCGGATTAAGTTAGCTACTTGATTAGCTTGATTGGCCATTTGAATAGCAATGAAATGGAGACAAAAAATGGGATTTAGATTAATTGTGAGTTTGATCACTTTTGATTTGGGTGTATTAGGTTTCGAAATGAAGTCATATATTTAGATAACGAACAATGACGATGCACAACTCGTTTTCCCTCCAAAATCTCCCCCTCGATTTATTTTCCCGCCAACAATATTAGCCCTAATATAATAGTTTCTGTAATTAAAAATTAAATACAAAAATATTTTATGGAATAAAACAAAAATTTAAACCCGGAAAACTGAAAATGGTGGAAAATATTAAATCAAATCAAATCAAATGTGAACATAATCTCCTAAACCCGGAAAACTGAAAATGGTTGAAGAATCATATATTTCCTTAATTAAGAAAATAAAATATCCCCATCCATAATTGAAACAATAAGGGCGAAAATTAAGGCAATAAATAAGGAAAGTTGGGTTTCAACATAAGATTTGGGTTAATTAAGACTATATAATGAAACAAAATAGCCTAATTGACGTGTTGATACCCTTGCTTAATTGGTTACGAGAATAATTGTAAATACTAACCCCATGAGTGAACGCGTGTTCGAACCTAGCTAACAACATTTTTTTCCCTTGTTTTTTTCCTAACAACATTTTTTCCCCTTGTTTTTTTTCCCCCAAATTGCACATCCTCGTTGCCCCTATTAAGGAATTACGGTTCATCATTAATCCTAGATAAAAAATACAATTAGTAAATTAATACAATTGGACAATATGAATTAGGGTTCTTGCATAATTGGTTGATCGATTTTTTTATCAATTGAATTAGGGCTAAATATGTTACCCAATTCACAAATTAGGGTTCATCATTTTAGATGATTACAAAAAAAGATTTATGCAAAAAATCACAGAAATGAAAAATTAGATGATTATTTTAAATGAATTAGATGATCATTTTAAATTAGGGTTCATCATTTTAGATGATCGATTTTTTTGTAATCATTTTAGATGATTACAAAAAAACGAATTAGATGATCATTTTAAGTGAAAAATTAGGGTTCTTGATTAATTAAATGTCGATTTTTTGGATTAATTAAATTAGGGCAAATTCAGGAATTCACAAATTGATATAGGTTTATCAATTGATTGATGAATTCTGATTAAATCAAGACAAAATGAAATATTAGGGTTCTTGCTTAATTGAATGTCGATTTTGGGATTAATTGAATTAGGGCCAATTCAGGAATTAGGGTTTATCGTCAAATCCCCCTAATTAACGAATTGATATAGGTTTGTCAATTGAATGACGAATTCTGATTAAATGATGAAAAAGTCGGTAATTAAATTAAAACGAAATTAATTACTTCTATTTTTAATGAAATTAGTTAATGTAAATGTAAATAAAAGATATATCAAGTTTTTCAAAAATTTAACCTAAAATAGATTAACTGGTGTAGTTACCTAGTTAACTATAGATGTAATTTACTAACCTACCCTAATAAACCCTAACCTAGTTAACCACGGTTAGGCCACGTGTCGCATTGTGGTTGGATGGTGTACAAAAATTTGTACACCATGTGTATCCGTAGTAACTTCCGCAAGCGGCCGAACTAGGCTTACCAACATCAAAACGAAAATGGACCAACAAATCTAAGATAGATTCTGGGTTTTGTAATGCATCAAGGATGTTCAGCAATTTTGAGTGAAGTTTTGG
>JAGPOY010017975.1:0-11901 GCA_018983105.1 Silene uniflora
AGTTGCAAACGTCAAGGTGCTAGCCAAACCTGCAAAAGTCTGGACAGCAGTATGAATGTTTGTCTTCTGACAAGTTCGCATGAGTCACGAAGGCACATTGTGATTTTTGATATGTAGCTGTCAGTTGCAAAACTTGACAGGTGAAAAATCGAACATGGGAGAACGATTCCAAATAAGAAAACTACCTATCAGCATTTCAAAGATACCACTGCTCTTTACTTCGCAGATATCTACTTCATCTAGTTGAAATCAGGCCATCAATCAATAGAGTTTAGATGGCCAAGACGAATAACATGTTTTGGCATTGTTTTTTGTTAAGTTCAGTCAATGTATTTGCTGATTGTAGGTACGGCTAGTCTTCCTCATGACAGTACTATCCGTCTCAAGCTTTAAACGGGTCAAATTCACTTATTCACCTCATATGGACATACAGAACAAATCCTTCTACTTTTCCAAATGCATTATGCTTTCACGTTCATCCCACATGGGTATATTTGACCGGTGGTAAGCTTAAGACGGATAGTGCCATCTTAGGATACTTTTTTTATACCCAAATCTGTTGAGTCGTTTGTCAGGCAAGGGTATGGCCCCAAACGTGAAGAGTTGAAGTTACATTAGTAGGTAGGTAGGCCTTCGACTTCAATGAGTGCTAGCCAGGTTTAACATTAGAGCTAAACTCAGGAACAAAAGCTTAGCTTATTCTTGGTCAAAGTTTCCCCCACATGGGGTTTTGCTTATCAATATATCACTATATCAGCATTTCATAGATTTCTTGTGATGTTTTTCAGTCTGGTAATAGATCTCACGTATAACCCCTCTTCTCTCTGAAAAAAGGAACATTTATTTTTAGTAAAATGCATTCACAGACTTACCAGTCAACTAATGCAGTGTAGCGGACGCAAAAGTCCGCCATCATGACAATGATATTGTTCCGTAGTGCAGCACAGTCACTCTTTTCAAGTTCCTGCAGAAAAGGTGCACGGTGAGGCAAACTGAGATTATGTGATGCATTGACGGATGAAAAAGAGCGAGTTTTCTGATTTTATTTACTTTTGGGGTTTCATATTACAGTACATCTTACCAAATCCATTCCTCCACCCCCAAAGGTTTAGGAACCCTTTCTTGATTACCTTTACTCACCTCCACCCTCCACCCTCCACCCTAAACCACCATCTACCACCACCAACAATAACAACATCATCCTTACCGGCGCAGCCAGGCCATCCAACAACTGCCCACTGCCGGTGACTTGCCTCCCGCCCATCCCACCACCCTCGTCGACCCCTTCCCACCAACTCCCTAAACCATCACCCGAACCCAATAAAATCACTCCCCCACCCTCGAAATCTCCTCCCCCATCCCCAAAAACACAGAATTCACTCTCCCACAGATCAAACCAGACGCCATCTTAGTCTATTATAACAAACCCATCCTCGGCTGTTATCTTTTACCATATAAAACCTAAATAAACAAACCTGAACAAACAAAGGTATGTATCTTTTTGCAAGTTTTCCATCTGCGAGGCAGATCTTTCCCATTGTAAGCCATGCCTGAATATATAAAGATGGCGCATTCTGCTTTAATAAAATATGAGAGCCCGGCAACTTATTTGACCTTGGCTCATCAGCTCCTGAGGTAATCATACTATGCAAAACAGGAACAACACCTTTAACTTCTATGGACGGGCAAACTATGAGCAAGGAACCAATAGTGTAAACTGCGCTGGTAGCTTGGCACAGCAGCTTTGATGAGGTAACCTTGCTGTTACTCTTTTTACGGTTGGTCGGTGGTGTAAGGAAGGTGCTCTCTTTATTTACTTCTTGTTCTGCTGATAGGTAACTGTCTATAACATGAGAAGCTTTACGCAAAAGTTGATCAGCCACAGTTGTAACAAGTGTATCTGCCTCTTGAGGAGTCATGGCCTTGCGTCTACACAAGGTTTTTAGTGCCTTCACATGAGCATTAACCTGCCAACATACGTATACGTCAAGATATCCACATAGCCTATTGCATAATAGTTTTGCAGCATCTTTTTATTCAACAGGTATCTCATGCAACGGTTTTACACTAAGTAGAGTAACATATTGCAGAAATGCATGGATTACAACAACAACAACAACAACATCAGAGCCTTAATCCCAAAATGTTGGGGTCGGCTGACATGAATCATCCTTTGGAATCGCCATGGGTGATCTTAAAAAGCGAAAATATAAAAGAAAGAACAAAAAACAAAAGTGTAGTGAAACATAATACAAAAGTCAAGGGAAACTTATAGATAAGAACTTAAAAATTAAATCGAGAATAAAGATTAAAACGATTTTGAAATCGAAGCAAAACTTAAGATAAGAAAGTTGTTGGTAAAATAATGTAATAAATCCGAAAAGAACAAAAATTTAAAAAAAAAATTAAATAAAACATCCACTACTAAAAATCCACATGAATCCTCTCCCTCCATTGTGCCCTCTCCATCACCATCCCCTCAGAAATGCATGGATTACAGTAAAGAAATTTTAGTATCTACTTTTACTGGGAATATTTCAGTACAATAATGTAATGTAAATCGTGCATTCGTTCAGCATAAGTAGTGTTAATTAAAATATATTAACCACCTTCCCTTGCAAGCCTACACCTATCAAACTATTCTCGAGAGACTTGATCCAAAGTTCCAGACAACAGTATGTTCTTTTTCCCTAATTGTTCGTCATCTCTTTTTGAGCAAGCTTTTAGACAGAAATCATAGGAAGGACAAAATGACTAATGCAATTATTGAGACAGTAAAATTCAAGGTAGCCTAAACTTCTAAAGACTGAAATGGCAACAAGTTCAGATGCTTTCAGACCACAAGACTATACAAGAATATCAGGCTACAATAGCAACACACAACAAGACTCTAGAGTCAAACCTATTTCTGATTTAACATTAACCCTTCTAAATCAGTTGATTATACCTCATCCACATAACTAACGTCTCATATCTAGGTTCTGTGACAGGGATCACACACCCCCCATGCATCTTAGTTGTTCAGACGACTTATACAAAAGTCTTCACATTGAAGAAGTTTACATGCACAGAGAAGCACTGGATTCATTCTTAGTATATGATAATAATAATATACCTCTAAGGCTCTAATTACTTAGATCAAGTCGTAAGGGGTTGATCTAGCTTAACCGGATATCATATTGCTTTTTTTTGGAAAGCAACAGTGTTAAAATTCCTTAGGGAGAGTTATGCGGCTTATGCCGCCCCTGTGGTTCTACTAGGCCCGAAAGACAGTGTATAGGTTGCTTATTGAAGCACAAGACAAACATATCACAGTGAAAATAAAGGTTACTGGTATACATCACGGAACCATTACCTCAGTTGAATGCATGTTGAATCCTTCTACCCGTTTTAGCAGATCATGAGCCAATTCTGCAGCTGGTTCAGGAGACAACTCCACAGAAACGTTAGATATCGTTTCCAATAGAAGAACTCGATCACCAGCCCAAGAAACCGAATTTGATTCCATTCCTTCAACTACTACACGCATGATGCTATCCGGAGTTGATGACTTTAACTCATTCAAGTTTGATCCATCCTTGTCAAGAAGCTTCCAGTGATGATGAAGAAATATCCACTCAACTGCTTTAGGAAGAAACGAAGAGACTAGTGATAAAAGTAACCAAGCACCGGCTGGGGCAGTCCAATTCTCTATTGGCATAGAATGCGATAACCATAGAGATTCTGACGTCTTAATTATGTTTTGAAGGGAAGTTGCTATTTTTGGCTTCAATCGTTTCTTCTTTCCTAGACTAGTGCAGATCTTTCTAACCCATGGTGCTACTTCTCCATTACATAGCTCACCTAAAAGATCCAGAACGCCTTCTCCATATATTGTTGCAAGCTGTGTCTTAAAATTCATAGCAGTTGACTTTGACTTTTGATTTGTTGCCACATTATTGATGACTTCACACCCAACTCGAGAAACTCTTTCTAGGACCAGCTCCATAAACAAATTCTCACACTCTTCTTGGATGCTAGTCTCACTATCAGTTATTAATCGTGGAACAGAATGAAGCCACTCCGTAACAACGCTTTTGTCAGCAAATATTCTCAATGCCTGAAAAACAACTATGGAATTCATTACGATGCTGTCAAAAAGCGGTGTAAACAAAGTCTGTTGTGCAAGAAAATGAGACCAACAGACGAACAGAACTAAATTCCAGCAGAACAGCAAGTTCGCTAAGGACAAACTAGTTCATTCATCTTGAAATGCCTAGCCATTGACAGCTCCAAAATTACACTCCCAGTACCCCTGGTACATGACGATAACTTGAGTTTCGTAATGTACGACAAGGATCAAGAAGTACAAGTACTGAATTACTTACTGAACGACAATAGAAGATGGTGAGACAATCAACCTTATTAAGTTTGCCGGGGCATTGTTAACATCATTACAACTATGTTATTCGGACTCGGGTATGGTGTCTAATACCAACGCAACTATACAAGGGCAAATCATTACTCAAGTTTTGGAACATTGTTACTAACTCCTAAAAATGAGAGAACGGATACGTGAGACACCCTCAATATGGAAATTTTATTTTTAAAAAATGAAATATTTAATGTTATTTGAAAAATAAAGACATTTGATAAAAGCCTTTAAATCATCAAAATCACGCTAAATTCCTTGTGCACTAATCTCTTCCTCTACTTTTGTCATGCTAGTGCCATTTAGGTCTGTTGTAAGAGAAGAGTTGGATTGGAAGAATTCCATAGTCTTATCCTTCAGTGTCGTTTCAGACATCAGTATGGCCCCTTTTAAGTACGGCCCCAAAAGTGAAGAGTTGAAGTAACATAGATTCATTTTCCTGTTTAAGTGTGTCAACTGCCGGAATACCTATCTAATAAAAAGGACAATTTATTAGGACTATGCTTTGAACATCAGACAAACAAATTTCCATTCCAGTTATTTTGCAAGTTTCAACTGCAGGAATATATATACCTATCTAATAAAAAGAACAATTGTATCGTTGGTGTAACTAACCATCATCGTTCATCTTTGATCCTTAACCAATTACCTACCCCACTTACACTCCTACAACTTTGTGCCATAAACAAACGAATCAATTCTAAGGAATAGGAGGGAGTATAACATAGAGATCCCAAGTTTATAGCAGAACAAATAAAACTCTAACCTCTGAAAGGGCTGAAATCGCGGCTTTCCTTATGCTTAGAAGAGGGTCAGAACAAGCCATTCCCATCATCTTAAGAATAGCAGGGTCCAAGGAAGTCCCAACAAGAGTCATCAATTTGGTTGCTAGCAAAAGAGCCGCCTTTCGAACAGCTGCTTTCTCATCAGTGCACCTCTTCCTTAGAAGCTCATTGGCTCTACCTTCATGCCCAGATTCAAGTCCTAAAGCCTTCTTCAACACAATGCAATCTCGGCCATCACGTGGCACATTTGCCACAAGCTGTACCAAGCTTGATAGAGCTCTTGCTCGAATTCCAGCAACTGAATCGGAACAACGGTCGACCAATGCCACTAAACACCTTGACTTCCATGAATCTCCTTCCTCACTTTCCGTTCCCAAGTTTGAGGTATCTTCCCCTAATGATGTAATAAGCTTCGGAATAAAATCAACAGCCAAGTATCTAAGGTGAGACTTCCCTTGAGCCATTTTAACAACATAATTTACAAAACCAATTTGATCATCCAATTCCATAACTTTAACAATTTCCATTATAGACTCTACAGCCAATGCTCTACCATCAGACTTATCCGGCGCCTTTTGAACCAAATACCTTGGCAAATTCACCATTGCCTTCTTCACAAAATCCGAGTCTTGACCTAAACCCATCATCTCATTTTTAACAAACAATAGTCCAAAGGTCCTAGATTGGGACTTTGTCGACAAAATCAAGGGCGAAAGCGACTTCAATACCTCGGCAGCACTCATTTCCTGATCACCATGCTCAGGACTCAAAACCTGACTTAAAATCCCCTTACAAATATCGAACAATTTGTTACAAAACCCGACATTATTCCCACATAAATCAAGCCCTAAAACTAAAATTTCAACCATAGTATGCACCAAAGACTTAAAACTGTCAGGAAACCTCCCTAAATGAACCAAACCCAGTACAAGTTTTAACCTTTCAAGCACACCAAACAACATTTTAACATCGAATTCAACCTCGAGCTCAACCTCATCACCCTCATCATCAAAATCCGAAACCCTAACCCTCTTACCCTTACCCTTACCCTTACCACCAGCAGCAGCAGCAGCAGCAGCACGACCACCCTTTTTTCGACGATTACCGGAGGAATTAGGGGAAGAACCCTCCTTGGGATTCTTCTTAAGATTACGGCGAATGCAATGCAAAAAGGACATAAAAGACATGGGAGTAAAAAGGGAAAAGACAGGAGCTTTAGAAGAAATGAAAAGCAAAAGGTAGACATTACTTGCAAGAATAGAAAGGGAGGAAGGGCTAGAATCCATGGCAGCCGTTAATGGGGTAACAAGCGAAGAAATCGGAAGGCCGCGAGACGAAAACTGAGTCCAAAATGGGTTATCATCTTCGAAAGAAAGTGATTGGGAAAGATTGGTTAAGAGGGATTGAAGGTGGGAGAGGGTAGAGTGGGAAAGTGGGGAAAGATTAGGGTGGGATTCAAGGTCACATAGAATGCTGGAAATGGTGGAATCCATGGTTGGACTCAGGAATGAGAACTCAGAGATCTCACTCTTGACACTTTGACAGTAGAACTCTCACACAAATTGAGTTTTGAATTTCCCTCTTCATACAAAGGGCAGTAATGGAATGGAGAGGAACTTTTTCAGTATTGGTGGATTAAATTGGATGACGACAATGACCAGTTAATTTTACCGTAAAATCCTATTTCTCGTTAACTTACCCAAATTCTCATTTCTGACGGACATATTCGTTGCAAACTTGCGACCGCTTAAATAATATCCACAGGGTGAGATAAGACAATTCTATTTTGTCTTATTTATCCATGTGGGTAATATTTGATTCGTCACAAACTTGTGACAGATATACTCGTCACAAGAGATACTTGCGAGTTGCTGGTTAATTTAGGGTCGAAATCTTATCCGAACGGGGTCGACTTTTTGGATCAAAGATAAATAAATATTTTTATAAAGATATTAATATTTAGGTTATTATATTCTAAATATTGACAAAAGATGATTATATTTAGAACTTAAAATTACTAACACCATCAAGTGAAAAACTGTCACGGTGAATAATTCCTGTCTATGCTTTAAAGAAGTCATACTTTTTGGAAAAGAAAAGCGTTGCTTTATGGAATCGTAACCGAAAGTTATGGTCGCACTGGTCATGCAATTTCAGTAAAACTTTTTTACCCAAATAGATATCGATTGGTGGGGAAAAAAGTTGACGGTTATTGAAAAAAATTGACCTTTTCCTAAACTCGTTAGCAAGAGTTAACCAGTCGATTTTTTTTTATATAACATAGATACGAGATAGTTGAGCAGTACAAATGAGAAAATCCGAAAAAAAAAAAAATTTGGTCGGGTCGGGTCATTATCAGGCTCATTATGGGTTGGGTCATCATCGTGTCGGGTAATTATGATAATTTAATGGATATAGTTGGGTTTGAGCCGGGCTTCGCTTGGTTTGGCTCATCAATTCATTATCAGATCGGATTTTTCCAACTATATTAGGGTGGTGCTCATTCATGAACGAGTTTTTACTCTTTCATGAACATAAATAACCATTATACCCCTTTTTTTCATTTACTCTTTCATTCCAATTCAATATTTTCTCTTAATCTTCTCACTCTATCATTTTTACTAGAAGTTACTCAAAATCGTTCGAGTCCTTAAATACAAAAAAAAAAATTACGGAGTACAAAACATTTAACAATAAAAAAAGGAAACAAAAAAGGAAACAAAAAGGTAACAAACACAACATTGAACAAACATTTACACGTTAACCTTCCTTACCCTATCCCCTGCCACCACCACCCTGACTCCGGCACCACTGACGCCAGTCACGCCACCACCGCCACTAGCCCCCTTCCAACGGTGACGACGTACACCGGATTTCCCTAGTCCACCTCCTCTAACGCCATCATACACTTTAAAACAAACGCTAATTTAATTAGTGTAAAATAATTCCTAGTTTAATACAACATAATTAATAAACTTAATAAATTAGATATATTACTTGATTGACATGATAATTAACATCCATAATTGTGTAATTTGTTTTTCTTTTATTAATTTTGTGACGAAGACAATTACGGAGGGTTTAGAGAGAGTTTTTTTTTTTAATTAAAGGGCATACAATGGTAAAGTTATGGGAAAAAGTACATGAAAGAGTAAATCACGTCCATGAATGAGCAACTACGCTATTTTATTAATGTGAGTTGAATTATGGTCATTATTTAGCGAGGTAATACAATTAATTAATTTTAAATAATTACTCCCTCCACACACTTATGTTCACCCCATTTCATTAAAATACTCCTCACATATATTAGAGAAATGGGGTAAACATTTATGTGTAGAGGAAGTATAAAAGTTGTTTATAATGTTTGCTTATTTTAGTCTTGTAACACCCTTGTTTAACCAAGAGCCTTAAGCTAGACGTTCACAGCTAAATAGGAATGTTAGCAGCATGGTGTTTTCCGAGGTAGTCATTTCAAAAACAACAATCGAAGAGTAATGAAATTCTTTATTGCATAATCATAAAATAAATTGTCTGAAACTGCCTTACAACTCAAAAGCCAACATCTAGTTATTACAGCGGGAGAGTTTATTAATTAAAATGATAACCTAAAGACTATTAAACGGTCGACTTTACCGTTGTTCTTGTCGCGCCCCTTTCCTAGCTAGCATCCACAACCACAACTCACTGCTGCCTATTTGTCGGAAATATCAAATGGATCGTCGCAGATAGTTTATAAAAAAAAATTACACAATAACGCACATAAGTTAATCAAAACTACTTAAGAAAACTTTAAAAGATTCACGGTGAATAATCATTAAATAATTCTTGACTAAGATTTCAGAAAGCGGTGAATTTTTTTTATTTCATATTCATGGTCATTAGAGCTCTTTGGTATGGAAACAAAATTGACCTTTTTTCTAAACTCGTTGGCGAGAGTTATTAACAGTCGATTTTTTTTCTCAAAACTGAAGGGTATAACATAGATACGAGATAGTTAAGCAGTAGAAATGAGAAAAACCCGAAAAAAAATTGGTTAGGTCGGGTCATTATCAGGTCGGATCGTTACGAGGCTCATTTGTGGGTGGGTCATCATCGTGTTGGTTAATTATGATAATTTAACGGGTATAGTTGGGTTTGGGCCTGGTTTTGCTTGGTTTGGCTCATCAATTCATTATCAATTCATAATTAATTTTAAATAATTATAAAAGTTGTTTATAATGTCGGTTTATTTTGGTCTTGTAACACCCTTATTTAACCAATACTCTTAAGCTAGACGTCCCAGCTAAATAGGAGTGCACCAGCCACTCGGCCGAGTGCCACCTAGCCAGAACCTGAGTTAAACCCATAACGCACTTGTTCCACCACACTCGATCGAGTGTAGACCTCTCCTCGATCGAGTGTGGACCACTCCTCAAGTACACTCTCATACTCGGCCGAGTGCTTCCTAAAACTCAGGGGTATTACAGTCTTCCCCCTTAAAACGAACTTCGTCCTGAAGTTCACGCTCGGCCTGCACAAAACACCTCCAACCTTGGTCTCCTCTCATGATGTCAAAGCAACACTAGTACACTACCATGAAAAGAGGTATCGACACGCATAACACTAACTCAACGGACAAGGTCAACCTCACACACGACTCACACTGCCACAATACCCTTAGTACTACCTATCAAGCTCCATAACACCGACACTACTAATCCACTAATTCAACACCAACTCCCAAGCATTACAACCATCATCACGTTCAACCTATCGCTATTATTATGCATTCTACAATACTAACACCACAATCTTACTAACACCCCAATACTAATATCATTCACCAAGCAAAGACGCTTACCAATAATGAAATGTTATAGACAAATCCCTACCTTTTCGCAAAACTTCACGTGTCTGGCAAGCACAACAACTAGAACACACCGTTAAAGTTAAAACATTATGTTTTATTTCTCAAAATTCAAATTTTATATTTTCAAGCTACCGTGCTTTAATGTGTTCCGAATACAGTTATTTATCAAAACAAACAAATAATCGACAAAAATATATGTTCTTCGCCACATATTAACAATTTACAACAATTACATAACCTCACCTTGAAATCTCTAACTATGAACTAGGTTCACGCACCTCTTTCGATACTAAACGTTACATTTTGAAACTTCTCATGACTTAGCTCGTATGCTCCACATAACCATCCAAGACTACTTATTAACGATTCTCGATACACAATACCACATTTCATTACTTCACGTCTCATTATATTGTTGTTAATCAACCAATGACACGTTATAATGTCGTTTAATGATCCAAAATCATGTTTTAAGGTCTTTAGTACATTGTAAAACTATTACATCATCATTTAAAACATTAATCAAGCTGCCACGTAATCAAGTATACATGATGTGTCTTATTTCCATATGATTTTGACCCCTCTTTTAGCTCATTTTACATGTCATTTGCACTTTACGATGTGATTATATGAGCTAATTCCGTGTTGTAGGTGTTTTGCATGTTTTGTTGCATTTTGTAGGAAATGGAGCGAGTTACGGCTTTTTCCTATCATTTTGGCATTCACTAAGCATCACGAGGCTACTTGGAGCGAGTATTGGCCATATATGGGCATTTTGGGAAGATTCACCCATTCCCGAGGAAGAAGAAATGAAATTTCGTTGGCACCTGCACGAAGAAATTGACTACTTGTGAAGAAAGGAAGAGATTGCAAGGACCCCTGAATGATGTTCGAACCCCAGATTCTCGAGGTTGGTGCGAGATAGCCATATAATACAAATATTGCGCCCCCGGAAGTTGTTGATGTGGGCTTAGTCGTCACACCCAATCAAACACATTTGTATGCTCAACAAACTAACTAGCTAGTGAGTAAGTCGAGGTCGATCCATGGGACGGTGAGCTTTGGGTTCTATCTATCCTAACTATGCAAGTGTCACAAATATGGAGGAGTTTGTAGTCTAAACTAATAAAAGCAATAAACAACAAGGATTAAAACAATAAGGAGGAAAACTAGGAAAAGTGGGTTCATATGGGTAATCAAATGGTAATCCAAGGGATGAGTCTTAGTGTTTCGTCGAGGTCATAATAGAATAGGGTCGAGGCTTTCGATCTTACAACCCTTAGGTCGGAAAGGGGTAGTAACACACTGTAGACCCTAACCTCCCTACTAGTCTTAAACACGGTCTAACTCTCAAACGAGGCTTTCGATCTTACGACGAAGGTTGAATAGTAGTCTAGCAAGCTTTGAGGCTTTCGATCTTACAATGTATGCTTAGACAAAAGAGAATCAATGCAAGTTTTGTCATTCAAGCATTTCATCAAACATAAAGCATGCATAAGACTAGATAATACAACAACAATTTAATCAACCAAACAACTCATCATGGAATATGGATTTACCCTTTAATGTTCCCCATAATCCCCCACTAGTCCTAGCAAAGTCACTACTCACTCATTCTCATATGGGTCATGCAATCAATGGTGTCAAACATCTTAGCATGAACAATGTAACACCCCGTAATTTGGAGACCTTTATTATACTTTAAAAATAATATTTTAATCTATTTTTAATTTAATATTAATTTATTTGAAATAATAATAATTTGATAAAATATAATTTTATTTTATTTTAAAGTAATGTAATTATTTTTGATAGTTTAAAAATGTTTAAAGGTTATTTAAACTAAATTTTAA
>JAGPOY010018146.1:0-12215 GCA_018983105.1 Silene uniflora
GTATCACCACAACCCCCACCACCACCACCCAGACCCGCACGACCCTTAGTCCCCACCCATTCCATGTCCACTCGTGGCATGAACGACATTTTTAAACCCAAAGCTTGCCTCACATCCCATACCATCTCGCCCTTACCAAAATCCCCCCACCTTGCCCTTACCGACCCGAACTGGAAACGTGCTATGCAGGACGAATTTTCCGCTCTAAAGGAGAATCATACTTGGGATTTGGTTCCTAGGCCGAATGACGTGTCTATTATTCGATGTATGTGGTTATTTCGTCACAAGTATCACACAGATGGCTCCCTCCAAAGATATAAAGCTCGTCTTGTCGTTAACGGTAAGACACAACAAGTTGGGGTAGACTGTGACGAAACTTTCAGTCCGGTGGTCAAACCCACTACCATTCGGACTGTACTCAGTCTCGCTGTTTCCCGGTCTTGGCCAATTAATCAATTGGATGTAAAAAATGCCTTCTTACATGGCGACTTGGAGGAGACTATTTATATGCATCAGCCACCCGGGTTTGTTGATCCATCTGCCCCCCATCACGTGTGCAAACTCCGAAAGTCCCTTTATGACCTCAAGCAAGCTCCACGGGCTTGGTATCATCGGTTTGCCTCGTTCATTTTATCATTGGGTTTTACGAGCAGTAAGTGCGACTCTTCATTATTTATTTATAAAACTCCTACTGCTACGGTTTACTTGCTACTGTATGTTGACGACATCGTTCTCACCGCGTCAAGCCCTGCGTTACATCGCTCTCTTATTGCTCGCCTTTCCCGCGAATTTGCCATGACTGATCTTGGTGCCATTCACCATTTTTTGGGAATTTCGGTGAGTCGTTCTCCTCAGGGCCTGTTTTTATCGCAACAAAACTATGCAAAAGACATTATTAGCCGTGCCAAGATGGCCTCTTGTAAACCGTGTAACACCCCAGTTGAACCCGGTTCCAAATTAAGTGCTGATGACGGACCCAAATTTGAGGACCCTGCTCTCTACAGGAGCTTAGCCGGAGCTTTACAGTATCTCACTATTACGCGACCCGACATCGCCTATGCGGCCCAACAGGTTTGCTTGTTTATGCATGATCCGCGTGCTTCTCATTATCATTTTTTGAAACGGATTATCCGCTATCTGCAAGGCACTACGGGTCACGGTCTTACTATACGCCCATTTCGTGCTCACACTCTTACTGCTTATTCTGACGCCGATTGGGCAGGTTGTCCCGACACTACTCGTTCCACGTCTGGTTATTGTGTATTTTTGGGCGACAATTTAGTGTCCTGGTCCTCAAAACGCCAACCGACGGTATCTCGGTCCAGTGCTGAGGCCGAATATCGCGGTGTTGCTAATGCCGTCGCAGAAAGTAGCTGGCTCCGCAATCTTTTACTCGAGCTACACGTCCCTCTTCAACGCTCTACTATTGTGTTTTGTGACAACATATCCGCTGTTTATTTATCTGGAAACCCGGTCCAACATCAACGAACCAAACATGTCGGGATTGATATCCATTTTGTTCGTGATAAGGTAAAAATTGGTGAGGTCCGAATGCTTCATGTCCCTTCCGAGTACCAATACGCTGACATATTCACCAATGGTCTCCCTCGCCTCTTATTTGACCGGTTTCGAGCCAGCTTGAGCGTTCGACCTTCTACCGCTCCAACTGCGGGGGCGTGTTAGTCGAATATTCCATGAATATTTGCAATTGTATTTTAGTAAATATTATCTTTGTAATTATCTATATTTCCTTGTTAGCTAGGTTGTTAATATTGTTTCCTATTTTGTAGGATTGTATCTAGCTAGGTTAGGTTCTCATGTAACTATATATTCTAATGAATGATATGGAAAACCCTCAAGGGATTACATACACTGACAATGATGATAGATTATTAACATTGTTTCGTCTGCAAGTTTGTATCTGTTGTCCTCATACGTTGTGTTTGGACATAAGAAGAGGTTTACACTAATGGAGCGAGTTAAGCTTCAAGGCTAGCTCGTGGAATTTTAGTGTTATCTGAGAAAACTATATATCTCATAGGGTGATCGTTGAAATTCAATCAAATGGTTTTATAATACTACTTCAGTAATCTTGCAAGCTTTTGGTTGATATGATTAAGTTGATATTTCGCTTTTATGGACTTTATTTAAGATAGGTATTTAAAACAAAAAATGTGTCGTTGAATTGTACGCTTATTTATCAAGTGGTCGTCATTGACCAATTCTATCATCCGCTCTAGCTAGCTTGTATAATGGTAAAGGAAGCTTAACAAAATTTTCCAAATTAAGTAAGACTTTTAACATACATGAGAAAAAGACGATCAACGAACAGGTACGGAGTCTTAGAATGTGTCTAGGCAAAAAAAAAATGGTATTCATAAGGGATTGTAAAGAAAGTTCAACAAATTTTCCAAGCTACGATTTTTACTATGAGAAAAGAAAATTCACCGAGCAGATATGGAGTTTTAGAATGCATAAGCCAATTGTAAAGAAAGTTCAACAAGAATTTCCAAGCTACGACATCTACCATGAGAAAAAGATAGTTCACCGAGCAGATAAATGCTCATCCCACCAACTTATCATGAATAAGAGACGACCCGCTCAAAAATAAGTGAAATTTTATCTTAAAACCAATTAGTAAAGCAAGATGAGTCCACTAACATACGGAGTATAAATTCGGGCAAGGTATAATGTCACTTTGAAATTGCTAATGACACTCATTTCGTGAGACCGAGAATATGCTATCCAAATAGTCAAGGTCAAATTTCATTTTGTGAGTATTTCCTTCCATGCTCATATTAAAGAACATTGTTTACTCTTTTCAATTTAGTTATACACAATATATTTATACGGAGTACGTAATTTTTATTAAAAGTATAATGTATTCCTTCTTTTTGGCCTTTTGTTTACCTTTTGTTTTGGTATAGAGATTAAGAATAGGAGAAATGACCATTTGTGAATTGTAAATGTTGTTATTGATCGAATGACAAGTGGACAATGAGTTTATTTGAATGACCAAATTACCCTTCAAAAATTCTTTAATATAGAAACGTAAACAAACGAAGGAGACACGCACCCATAAGCATATATTCCCTACATAATAAGTTTCACTAATCAAAATTCAGAAACAGGAATATCCCAATTCCCATATACGAAAAATCCTTTTCCTGCCCATAATAACCTATAGTAATCCCTTACGTGAACGACTTCTTTGTTTTTACTTCAACATTAACTTCAACGTCAACGAACTTGTCTATCTTGTTATTAGGTTTTGATTTTTCTTCCATTAACACTCTTCTTCCATTCAAGACACTTCATACCCAATTCAATTCATAAAATGCTTTGCCTCGAAATATTATTTACGACACCTGGCCTACTTTACTTTTTGAACGTAACATTTGTACATACCATCGTACATTACCTATTAACTTCGGAAATTGGAACTTCACTAGAACGTTATTGTTGTCAATCCTGTCATACAGAGTACATAGTCTATCTGTACTAATCTTATCTAATCTACCATTTCATTTTAGATCGAAAACATCTTCCCTTTGCGTGTTCAACGTATCCAAAAACATCAACACCTAATACTTTTCATACTATGAATTTGGACTAGGTCTATTATTATACCTAGATAAGAAAATGTTGCCACTACATGAAAATGACCTACTAACCAAATTAGCTGCCCCTCTTTCCAATGACCATCTTTGAGAACCACTCCCTTTGTTATTTTCCAAACATTTTTCTTTAATATTTCCGTCCAAACTATCCTCCACATTATTATTATTATTATTATTATTATTACTATTATTACTATTATTATTATCCACCACAATGGCAACTTCTTCGCTAGGCGACTCATCCTCCCTGACTGATGACGTGTTATCACTAACAACATTCCTCGAACTCTCACAAGTTCGATCACATCCACTATCGACAGCTGGATCAATCGGGGCACGACAAAGTGGACATGTGACATGAGACGTAAGCCACGTGTCAATACAAGGCACGTGAAAAGCATGATTACATTTAGGCAAAATTCTCAAATCATCCCCTACTACAAATTCACCTAGACACACCGCACAATCACTATCCTTATTTACGCCTTCCTCGTACTTGATCACCTTAATAGAATTTATGACCGTTGGATTTAATCCAATGGTCGATACGTACCATATTGGGTGAAAGACCATTGTACCCTCGTGCTCCTGACTCGTGACTTCACCACTACTACTACTTCGATGAGGGGTAAAATGGTAAAAGTTGTAGCATAGTTTAGTGTAGATGACGTAAAATGTTATTAAGAGGAAAACGGAGGCTAAAAGTATAAGCATGGAAATTAGTAACGGAGATAGATTATTGTGGGGCCTACTTGGCTGAGACGGTGTATAATTGTATACGGTTAAGAGGGAATGGTGGCAAGTCGAAGGGCAAATGTCTAAGCACGTCGTAGGGCAGTATCCCGGTGGTGATACGGTGTCGTTTTGGAGTTTGTTGCAAAAGTAAAGACATGTTTCAACCGTGGGAATATTAATATTAGTGTTGTTTAAAGATAGTAAGAGTTTTCTATGAGTAAATGAAGAGGCCATTATGGGAATTGAAGTGGGAAATTTGTGATTAAAGAAAGAAATAAAGATGGAATTTGATGAGCATTGAGAATAAATTAGAGGGAATTGGGAATTGTATGGTGGGAATTTATTTGTAGAGAAAAGAAGGAAAGTAAGGTGCATGATTTATATGTGTGGAGGAGTAGAAGATGGGTCTAGTGGATTGTGATTGAAGGTTGACTTGGTGAGTAAGAAATTAGAGGTTGACTCATGACAAAAGCCCATGGTTGAGTGTGAATTACTTCCGCCATCTGTGTTTGGGAACCTTGAATTGGAATTGAATTCCGTAACTGAAATAATTTAAGTTTGTGAGAACTCTTAGAATTTGGATTTTGAATTGATTCAATTCCTTATCAATTTCAAGCTAATTAAAATTTGTGGTTCTCAAATACCTACCATATGGTAGTCATTTCAATTTCGTCACTTCTTATGTTTTATTTTGTGCCGCAAATTTCATCACGATATTTTTATTTATGATGTTTTTCCCGATCGCAAATATTTTCCGAGACAATATTTAGTTTTTTTTCAAATATAAAACATCCATTACACGACTCATATCCGTCTTGCCCAATTCCAATTCCATGGGTTTCCCAAATGCAATCCTGGAATTGGATTTTGAATTTCTACAATTAAAATCATGAAAATGAAATGATCAATTCCGTGTTTCCAAACACTGCCTTGCTTTATTTCTGCTAAAACAAATGTAAACTAATTAATGGGACAGATAAGAGGGAGTACTTTACCCCCATTACTTTCATACTATGTGCAAATCAACCCCTTAAGTTTCACATGTAGCAAATTAGCCCCATAAGTTTTCAAACATGTGTAATTAAACACAAATCAAATTTTCTATCATTTTTTTAACTAAAACTTAATATTTTCTACTATAAAAATGACTTTAAATATATCTATTAAAAATTAAATACAATCTATTTCTACATATTCAACAAAAAATGRAAATCAAATTTAATTTAAACAAAAATTTGGTCATRAAATTTTGCAKCTACTTAAAATTCTCATATTGWRAACATTTTTTTCASCAAAATAAATAAATAAATATTATAAAAATATATTTGAACATGCTTTAGGATAATTAGGAATTTTAAAATTTATATTTGATTAATAACTTGGACTTTAAATAATAGTATAATAATTAATTTAGTAAATTTCATTTTTACAAATAAGACTTGGGGTTAATTACACATTGAGGGAAACTTATGGGGGTGATTTGCTACATTTATAAGTTAAGGGGCTTAATTGCACCTAGTATCAAAGTTATGGGGGTGATTTGCTATATTTCCCTTCCCCTCACTTTCTGCCAAAACCCGTGTATTTGTTCTAGTTCGAAATGAGAGGCTCGGTTACACTTATACCACCATACCCTTTGGCCTTTGTTGTATCTTCTTTCTAATTTAACTTGTACAAACATATAAAACAAATACTATATATAAGATTAGATATGAAAAATGAACAATTAAGATATTCAGTTATTTATTTACCTATTTATTTTATATTTTATAGGTGTCGTAATCATTTGTTTACCTTCCTATATTATAAAATATTTTTAAAGGATAATTAATTTGATCATCAACACAACTTATTATCTACTTGTCACTCAACAACACTACAAATGGGCAAAGGGTAGTCTCTTATTTCCTTGGTCTTCGGGTCCAAATCAAAAATAAACATATAATCTGGACGGAGTATAACCTAAAATAAAAGGTGAAGATCGACTTCATTAGTTACCCAATGAGCATATAATCTTAGTTCACACATTGATTTGAAATTATTTTTCCTCATAGACTCATAGTAAGATTTCAATAATCACAAATTATCATTTAAGATAATATTTTTTTTTTTTTAATTTAAAACGGATCATATACATATCAAATTATAGGACAAATCACCTAAAAAATGTTAAACTTTATTTTTATTACCGCCACATTGTATGATAGTATTTAACCCGTATTAAGATTAAAACGAATAGTATCCGACTTAAGCAAGACTAATAATATCCCATTATCCTCTGAGTAGGTCATCATTTTTGTCGTGCCGTGACAGTCGACATAATCCCACACAAGAGTTACGTAAAAGTACTCTAGCTAGTAATTAATTACTGGCCGGCTATTATATTACAAGTATGTTTTGATTAAAAGGAAAAGACATACCAGAAAAATTAAGAAAGCTTGCATCAACTTATGCATGCTTTCGCAAATTAAAGGACTTAGGACTATACTGATTAATACAGCGTAGATATTAATCATATAATATAATTGTAATTAATTATCTCTTTACTGTCTGACACTTATAATAATGATGTTAACATAATTGTCTTAACATTTATGCATACGTAATATGAATATTAAATTGTTAGTAGTAGTTACTATTAAAACTTTCTCCTATAATGTAATGTAATCTACTATATATTCAACATCTAGTGACATATCGTTTTTGTTTTCTTGTTGTTAGTTAATTCTATACTTTATCGGTTGGTCTCTCCTTAAACGGTTATATCTGACATTCTGTTTTTGTCTCATTTATTTATTTATCCCGAACAACTATTTTCATTTTAAATAAGCATTTGTGATCTAAGACATTCATGCATGTCCTTTGATTAATTTTGGGATTGGAGATATCACTCCTGGATCTCTTGTCTCCTTGATGATTGGAAATATCAATAGTGATTAGTGGTAATCATTTTACAGTACAACAAAGACTATAAATAGATAATAGCTACTCATATCTAACAAAAACGCCCACTTGATTTTGTTTTCTTAAAACACAACAAAGACTATAAATAGATAATAGCTACTCATATCAAAGTCGTCATAGGTCTAGCAGTTGTTGAAAAATCTTTCACGAATCTTCAGTAGTACACAGCCTAACCTAAGAAACTCCAAATCTCAGCCACATTTTTCGGTGCTTCCCAGTTTAACACCGCTGAAATTTTGCTTAGATCCACTGAAACACCCTTCTTTGAAATAACGCGGCCCATATATAAAAGTCACCTTCTCCAGTCAAAACTCACACTTGGACAACTTCGCATAAAGTTGGTTATGGCGTAAAGTCTGCAATACCAATCTTAAATGCTTCGTGTGCTCCTTCTTAGTCTTAGAATAGACTAGAATATCATTAATAAAGATCACAACGAAGAATATAAAAAACTCACCTTAATTTGGAGGAAAATGCGCAGACTAGGATTTGTTGCCTACTTCCCGAGCATTTGATTATATGTGTTGCACAAAAAAATGATAGATTCAGGTGTGAATTAAGGGGGAAATTTGGGGGTTTAGGGTTTTCACTTAGGAAATTAAAATTTTGGTACCGTGTGTTTGTTTGTATCGTGTGTTTTTTTGAGTGAGAGAACACCGTGGATGATTGTAATATGAAAGCATTTTCATTTGGGTTTAAATGAAGGGCAATATAATCCAATAACTTATTTTTCACCTTAGTTGGGATTTGGGAGCAAATTCTTACCTGGGGTGAAGTTATAGAAGTACGTAGTTTTCGCTAATTGTTTTAAAATGGAGTAATTTTATCAAAACGTGTTTCAAAAGGAAGTAAAATCTAAATTATTCTTGTTTTAATAATAAGGTAAGAAAATTAGATTAATGATCTAACGGTAGGATCAACCTATCTCATTATTTTTGATAAGAGAGGTAAGTTGAGGTCAATGAACATTCAAACTACCTTAAAAGAGTCCATAAAGTCCGCAAATCTGTTTGCCTCACAAAAACCATGTTTAATTATCACTTAATCGAAGAAATGAAGGTCTAATTTCACATTCTTTATAGTACTAGGAATTTCCAAAAAATATTTAACTACTATTACCGGGTGAGTTAATAACACATAATTTATCACCTTTAACAATTAACTTTAAAATACCCAAATATTTAGGAACTAAAATATCTCCTTATGCGAGAGCTTCCGCAATGATGGGATTTGATGATATACTAAATTTTAGGGAAAAAGCCCATCGAGTCTGTCTCGTAATAATATAAAACGTATGCAATTTTGAAATCGACCATTTAAATATCCTTCTTTTGTGTGTTTTGAACTACTATAAACTATAAAGTATCTCCAAACTCAAAATAAGTCGATTATCTCAATCTAAAGCCAAAGGAGTCAAGTCAAGACAAGGGTCTAAGTTTTCCTACCCCCATTTTACAACATTTTCTTAAATTCTTCATAGGTTACCTTTGGTCTGGGTTCGATAGGAGTATAATAATATTTAAATTTGTAAAGTTTGAATATTTTGAGGTATTTGTAAAGCAATTATTACTATTATTATCTCTTTATAGAGAAACGTTCTTGTGAGTTTTGTTTCTTATGGTGAGTTTGTGCTCACAAATCTCATCCATCGGATTATAATAGAGATCGATGGCTTAAATCTAATTTTCTCATTATGTTATCTTTTATTTTATTTTAATTTTTTGTGTTACCACCAATTATTAAAGTTTAAGTTTTTTTTTTCAACTGTTATTCCAGGGTTATTTTTTTTTTTTTTTCTTTTTTGTTGTTAGACGTGTTACTCTCATACGGAGTATTTTTTTGTGGTATCACTTGTTATTCCAGTGTTAGTCTTATGTTCTCACGGTTTTCTAATTTTGTTACTTTTTTTTGCCACGTGTTACTCGGGCGTTATTCTGCTGTTATTGTGTTGCTACTCCGATATTATTCAGGTGTTATTGTATTGTTACTCTGATGTTATTTTGTTGTTATAGTGCTGTTACTCGGGTATTATTTTAGTGTTATTGTGCTCTCGTATGTGGTAACCACCGGACTGCACTTTTCTGCTCTCCTTCTCGGACACCTACGAGTAGTCTAGAACCGAGCCCATCAAATAAACACCAATACAATCTCTAAACAAAACTGATCACCTGCTCAACTGGAACTGAGGTGCGACAAGGGACCTACATCAACTCAGCTGACTTTCCCATCCGTTGCAATAACAGCTTTCTCAAACCCCAATATCGACAACAACAACGCTTAATCGAGCACAACTACTACGCTGCCACCCCGCCACTGCTCGCATCGCCACTATCGTGCTACAAGCGGGAGATCCAATTAATTTAATCATAAATACAATACATACATACGCACAGGACTAATTAGCGTCAATGATGGACGATGTGTAAGAATATATTGGGTCCAATACTATTTATGTGGACACACTATTATATCTATTGTATTTGTTAGCTATCTTTTAAGTTTAGCCCAATATAGTGATTCATCCGGATAATATAATACGGGCATATATATTAATTACGTCTTATAAAGTATGGGCCGGATATCTTAATTGTGTAGATACCCATTAGGTTACTAATGCATGATGGACGCATTAGATTAAGGAGACTATATATAAGTCACCTGGGTTATGGTCCCTGGTAGCACACAATAACCTAATCTCCCCGCATCTCATCAGTAGAGAGATCCTATCGGTACGTATGTCTATTAGAAGACCTAATCCTGAAGATTGTCCCTCCATCCCTTCAGGCGATTCATCCCAACCTTTCGTCATGTATTCAGGTACGCTTCCGCATCTAGTATTTACCAAGTAATTTAGTATGAAGTTATGGTCTCTATTCGGTTTAAATCTAACAAGTGGTATCAGAGCCACCTTCATATTAAATTAATTTGGGACAGTAATTTGGATTGTCGGTATTCATACTGGTATGCGATTTTAGATTATTTCGTTAGATTGTTTTCCTCGCTGATATCATGGATTGAATGAATACCGATGGATTGAAATTAATTCAGTATGACCATGTTGATTATCGTTTTATCATGTCTAATTGGTCTATGCACTTATCCTTATGTATACATGATGCCTGAAACTAATTTGGTGATGTTATTAAGGGATTAGGTGAATCAATATAGATTACGGGCTAATTGAGTTGTTAAGTTTGATTTTGTGCTCAATTAGTTGTTATGCACTTATGCCATATGTAAAGTAGTAAACATGTCTGATTATTGTATGCCCAATTATAATTATTTGGTTTGGTATACTTATTTTGAGGCTAAATTTATTTTTGGGTATGTTCGTTAATCGTTATTTATGGACATATATGAGACTTGATTAATGATTGTGTGGGTGTCCTTACACACATCAGTAAAAGCTTAAGCGTCCTGGGCAATTGGGTATTGGTTTTTTTGGTTAATTTTTTGGCCTCATGTCTGTGCCTTTATGATGCATTGCGGCTTAATCAGGTGTTAGACATTGCATGTTGGCAAATTTGGATAAATAAGCAATAAGGTTTTGATTCATCACCATGATAAAGCTGTTTATTGATTGGCTGTCAATTTGTCATACATAATTTTTGGTGTTTCTTATGGAGTAATTCATTACGGGGACTTAGATGGGTGTAGGCACGGAAATTTTATTAAAGTGCCGAGAAATAAATTAAAATAAATTATTTTAAGTTAATACCAAATTTTAGCTTAATTTAATTATATTTGTCCCGCTTAATAGAATCCGGACTGACCCATATTGCAAATTGGGTTATTTGGGCTCTATGGCAAAGAATATGGTCAATTGGGCCCAAAACAGAAGTCAAGCTCACTAACAAAGCCCAAACTTCAAGTCCATTTACCAAGGGAGAAATCTCTATAAATAAGAGAATTCTCCACCATTTCAAAGGAAAAATCATTTTACAAGATAGAAAACACTTGTGAAAGTAAGAGAAAAGAGACATCAAAAGCTCTCTACTTCTCTCTACAAATCTCCTTGGCAAGTAGACAACAAGCACCACAAAATCGTGCCGCCTACACAAGGAAACTCAAACTCAAGCATCGAAGAGAGATTCAAGTCAACGCGGCCCTCTCAAGAAGCTAAAGTCAAGCAAGCGAGCCTCGTAGATTGTAGACTCGTACCTTTAATATCGTTGTAGAATCAGTGGATAAAATAGAGGTTGTATACATAACTTTCTGATATTATATAAACTCATTTGTCTATCTGTTTTGTGTTACAGTTTTATTGCAATACAAAATTTGTTGTTACAATGGGCATATGCGAGTGTTTAAGCATTATTATCATAATCTTTTTGGTTTGTAAGGCTACTTGACCTTGACACATTATCTGGTTTTATTATATGGCCTTTCTGAATTTGTTTATGGTATTATGTATTTGTCTTACAAGCAAACTAAAGGCATGACAAGTGAAAAGTAAAGTAATTTATGTATGGTTTGTGAAAATTGACCGACTTAATTGTACGACAAAGTAACAATTACGATGATAGTTTTATCTATCATTAAATATTCAGGTCACTTGTCATTTAAGAGCTTATTTTCAGATTAAACATTGGTCAAACAGATTTATAGTAACGAGTCTAATATTTTGGTTGTTTGATTGACACAATAAGTTGCCAAAGTAACCTCTATTGTGTAAGTTAAACAATTTAGAATATTATGACTACAGTGTGTGATTGAGTTTCATGCGGATAATGGTCGGCCCAAAGGAAGGCTATTATTTGGCCGAAGCTCAATCATGCTTGTGGTGGTAAATATGTAACAATTGTAAGGTTTCCATGTGAATATTAAGTCGGCCCAAAG
Organism: Silene uniflora; assembly: GCA_018983105.1. Classification (NCBI taxonomy): domain Eukaryota; kingdom Viridiplantae; phylum Streptophyta; class Magnoliopsida; order Caryophyllales; family Caryophyllaceae; genus Silene; species Silene uniflora. The sequence goes on from JAGPOY010018146.1 coordinate 12,159, forward strand.
GAAGGCTTAATGTTTGACAGGAGTTTATTGTTCATATTTGATCACTACACCAAGATG
>JAGPOY010018175.1:0-10715 GCA_018983105.1 Silene uniflora
AAAAAAAAAAAAAAAAAAAGCTGTAAAGATTAAAAACAGATAAAATAAATGGGGAAACAGGAACTTGAATGTTACAAACTAACAAGAGTCGATGTGCTAGTGTGAGTTTGGAGATTTAAGACACGACACACGAGCATAGTCCGAGCTCAACTCGGCCCTTCATCAATAAGCACTTCACTAGTTGCCTGCTCGAGTTTGGTCGACAAATTCCCGTATGCAAACCAACTAACCACTGTCATAACCATATTCAGATTTAGCTACGTGAGGTTTAGGAGGAAACAGAACTAACAAGGCATGCGTCAACCTGGTCGAATTTTCAACACAAAACCGTTTCAAGAACTCAATTGCCACCCGAGCTAATCCAAAGGGCCGTACCTGTCGTTCTGCATCCGGACTAACAGGGTACTGGGATTTTAACTACCTAGTATCTAATCATGTTGTTTCGATTGTGGAAAAAAACCGAATTTAGACTGAGTAACCAATCTACCCCGATCCTTGAGTAGCCAGACTAGTTTCGGAAATATCATCAGATAGCACATCGAAGGCACAGATTTTCGAAGCCAGCCTGTGACTGAGACCAGCTAGAATGGTGTTTTTCGCTATTCACCGTGAAAGTTGCATGCTGTGTCTGCTTATATCTAAAACTAGAATGCTTGTAAAATTTGTCAAAGAAAAACTCGAGAACACACAAATGAGTACTCAATATCGAAAGAACCCCTTTTTCAAACTTATACTCGTATATTGATCTGGAACGATATCCAGAGCAAGAGACCCCATTAACCAAGCAAGGTTATATTAATCAATCCAAATTTGAGCACTAAAACATCAAAATTAACAAGCGAACTGCAATTAAAAAAACCCATCATGCAAGATACCTGTACAACTTTCGGTCTGCACTATCCCTCTCCAAAAATTCCCGTTCAATGAGGGACTCGATACGCTTCTTAATCTCCACGGGATTGGGCAAAAACCGAGACTGCAATTGCTTTGTGACTTCGGCAATAATATTATTATGATCAAGTACTTTCCTCGACTTCATTATCCTCACTACAGCAGCCTCTATCTGTGGTTTTCTATCCTCCTCCACCCTTTGTCGGGTCTCCTGTTTCTCCGGCTCAGACTCTTTCTGTGCTACAACTGTTCCTATCTTCACCTTATAGAACTTGCTTGTGAACTTATCATTGAACAGGAAGGAATCATCCTCACCTATATCTTTGCTCATAGGCTCTTTCCGAAGGACGTTTTTGCCCTTCACAAGAGCCAAAGACTGCAAACATCTCTTCAGTTCAATAGAAGGAATCTCGGTGGCCAGCTCAATTTCCCGGTATGTGAGTTTATCGGAATTATTAAAGAGCATAAGGACACACATTTGATAGGTGGAGACATTGAGCTCATGCTTCTGACCCTTACCAAAGGTAGCTTTCAAATCAGCCGTGCCCATGTTAGTTTGCCACGATAATCTTCTACCAGTATGTGTCCCGAGGTAATATGACCGAAACTTTTCACAAAGTACAGATACTTCTGCAGGCAAGTTGCAGGGAGCACTTGATTGAGTCGGCCAAGACCCGGTTGTTAAAACTTGCACCACCAGTGAGGGGGCATCTCCTAACTCGGAACCATGACTCGAGTAAAATCCCTGTATTGTATCCTGAGATGTTTTCATGTCCGTGAACATGCCTTCGAGCTTTGATGTAAACTGATAGCCACACTCCGTCTTAAGCTTCACAATCAAGCTTCTCTCGGCATCATCGGACACCGTTTTTCCAGAGAGCAGTCGCTTGGCCAAATGCTGTTTGTAGTACTTCTCGAAAACGTCTTTTTCTTGCAAATACCTAAATAACATCATGACTTTATCTAGTACAACCTCCACATCCTCCTCACTAACACCCTTGAGACCTTTACGGAGTTTGTCATCAACAAACAGAGAGATAAACTCAGGAGAACGGGGGTTCAAATTGATGAAGTACTCAAATGAGGAATTCAAAGCATTCTGGAATGTCTTGTCATTACCAAATGCTAAACCTATGATTTTATCGTACTTATCTTTCTCATCTAATAGACGCTGCACAAACTCAACAGGGTCCTTCACCCGTTCGGGATCAGTAACAAGCTGCTTTCCCGTGTCTCTGATATGAGAAGTCATCACATCTCGGACGGTGTTGGAACCATTGGTGACCCGACGGAACAAGTTATACATTCTCCCAAGGTCTTCATATTTGTCATCAAGAAGCATTTTCACCAGACCTGAATTCTCCATGTGCACAAGCCTAAGCATGTGATTAGCAATCATCTCCTCCTCTACCACCTTTGTTATCTTTTCTTCACTCTTGAGGTCCAAATAATGAGAAACCCTTTCAATTTCTTCATTTAACCGCCTCTCGGCCTTTCTAAGGTAATCACCACAGTCACAGCACTCAATGAACTGCTGAGATTCAATTTGGTAGAAATTAGCAGAAACGTCAAGAAATGGTTTCTCAAAGTCCTCTTGGTAAACAGAACTTCCGAGATCCATAAACATCTTAGTTATGTTCCTCATGAGCCCCCGGTTTATAACTTCTCCAGTTCTCTCTTTCAAAACTAGATCAAGAAGGGTGCTCAGAAGTCTTGGTTGGATATTGCTCGAGTGAATAACATTGTCTCTCCACAAGTTCAAGCCGAGCTCATAGACAGGAGTTTTGTGAGTGCTAGGAACAAACGTCCTATCCATGTACATCAGTATGTCTCGGATCATTTGCAATGCTTTGTTATGTTCAGCCCATTTTCTGTTCAATTCCTCAAGGAACGAGCCTCCTTGAGAAGCTTCTATGGACTTTGCAATTTCTTTCAAATGAGAAGTCATGGTTGCCACAAGGCCAGAGTATAACCTCTCACCATATTTGTGGAGAACCATGTTGTAAGCATTTCTGCAGCCGTAGCAAAGATGTAATCAGATCAGAGATGAAAAAACATGAGAGGCTAGCAAAAACTGAATATAGAGATGCATCAGAGCAGGCCAACAGTAAGACGAAATTCCAGAAAAGTATATGGAAGGATTCAGATAATCACGACCAAGGCGATAGTACAGCACAAGATAACAAGGAGAAAAGAAGACACTCAAATCATTTTCAGGATGACGTGTTTGAATTATACACTTCAAATTAACAATAACAACACGGCAACAAAAAATTTAAAAAAAGGCTTCATAATCAACAAATTGTTCACTTGTGGTTGAACTCATTTTCCTTGCTGGAATGAACGAAAAACACCAAAAAACAACCGAAGACCAACAAAAGTTGAAAGTTTTCAAATAATACATAGCAGAATAAAGACTACAACCTAAGCTTGTCCATCGTGTCTCCAAATGATGAACCATGACTAATAGGTAAGCAGATAACTGGACAAGAGGAATAACCGGGAAGTGGGAAAAACCAAAAAGATTCTCTTCCTTTTCATCATCAAAAAGAATCTAATGGATTATCAGATTGAAAGCTAAAATTTCAGATACTCAACCCATTACCCCAACGCAGAAACCACAATTAACATTGATGGAATCAGTGCCTTCCAAACATTATTTTCAAGGTCTAGTCGAGCTCCAGCACAAAGTGCATGTAATAGCATAATGATATTCCATATTACAACATTGCGGCAAAGGCTTCCACCCATGCGGCCTTAACCTTCAGTTGAAATCAATTAAATGTGATGAGAAAATTGAAGGCCATCAACTAATAAATTGCCGAAATGATGAAATCCATACAGAAAGAAGTCACAATGGTCCTTGATTCCCAGGTTACTGGAGCATTTACTAAGAAGCCCGGAAATATGTACTCTAACTACTATAAAGTTGGACTGCTAAAAAAGGTGAACAGAACAACCACACGAGGTGGATTGCTGCCAGTCAGAAAAGAGCAGCTCGAAGGGGAACACTACAGATTTCAAGTAGACCATTATCCTAGATTAATAACTCACAAGTGAGCTAACCTTACAGTAACATAGACTTTAGACAGAGGAATAATAAACTGATTCGTCAAAAGGCCACACATACAGCGCAGAGAAAACTAGACATGAAATCCACAGGGTTCAAAATCAACCAGATACCCCAGAGAAACGAAATTCATCCATATAAATCGTAAATGCAAGTATACAAGGGCCATTTCTTAAAACCCAGAGTCCCAGGCTCACAAAATAAGATGTGACCGTCCAAAGCAGTTCGAACCTCTCCGGTTGTCCAGATTATTGATATCACCACAGCCGACATACAATGCGCCCATTCATAGACTACTCCCTCAATCTTGTATGCTTACAAATACGAAGTACATCCTATTAAATCGTAAACATGAGTACAAAACCATCATTTCTTAAAAGCGACAGTAAAGCAATTCCAATCTCTCCGGTTGTTCCGGATTACTGATATCACCACAGCCTACATACGATTCACAGACTACTCCCTCCATCTTGTATACTTACTAATACGTGACAGAACCTATGAATTAGCACCGGACCATTATTTCGAATACAATCAACAAACACCAAGCCTTCATCATAAAATTTCGGTCCCAATTTCGTCTAAATCACTCCTCATCCTTAAATAACCAACAAATTCAGATCAGAACACAGCAAAAACATCACCCTGCGTCGAATCAAGATCATTTCGCCGAGTTTTCTTCAAACGAAACACGAATTACGCCGAAAACAATAACTACAACAACTTCCTAACAAACACAGCATAATTATTCAAAACAAAAACAAACAAATGACAATAAATAACCTAAATTAACAAAAAATCAATCAAAAATACGATAATAAGAACAAGATTATATACCTATAGAGCTCCTCGAAGCTGAGATTACTAGAATTATGATTATAAATCTCATGAATAGCATGTTCCAGAACTTTCCATGTTTTATCGCCGTATTTCGGATCAACAACAACCTTATGTTTAAACGCCTCAATTTGAAACGGTTTTCTCCTTTGATTGCTCATTTCTTTCCGAAGAATTTCACCCTAAATCCTCTCAAATCCAGAAAATCCCCAAATTTAATCGATTTTCCAGCGAATTAAATAAAGAAATGATTAAATACGCGCGAAAACAGTCCAGAATCGAATCAATCAATCGGCGATTCTGCGAATAAAGAAGAAACGCGGTAAAATCAAGGGTTTTGAATTGAATTAGGGTAACGGTTGTCGGAAAAACTGGAAATTGATTTGGGGAAAAATAATTGGATATATGTATGGATAATAAATTGGTTTGGGGCTTGGGGCTTGTGACTTCGTGTTGTGACTTGTGAGGTGGGTGAGATGGACACTTGCTTGTGTTATTAGACTTTCGATTCGATTTTGCGGATACTTGTGTAAGATCGTTTTATATTCGAGTTTGTGTTAAACAAGTTATTTGTAACCGTTTTGGTACCTTGTTTTACCGTAATTGAAGATTTGAAGAAGCATACGTTTGGACGGAGGGACATCTATTCCGTCATAAATTTTGTAATCGTTTTGGGACTCTTTTAATTTTCTTTCATTCTCGCATGTAAATCTTGTGTTAGTTGGTAGACATAATTGGTTAGGGACGTTTCCTCATAACGTTGTTCCTTTTGCTGAGGCGGATTTAAGCCCTCTTTGGGTTTTTCGGGGGGAAATGGTTACGATTTCCATGTTTGTGAATCTTTTTTACGTAATAACAATGTAAAATGAACTTAGGAAAAACGAGCACCTCTTTAATTGTGATTTTTATTTTATTTTTCCACTTTCATTTGCGTTTTCAAATTTATGATGAGAAGTAGTAGGGTGCGAGGGTGGTACAAATATTTGGAAAAATATTTTCTTTCTGGATCGCCCGAAATTATAAAAGTGAATATGGGAGTACACTGGACTACTGGTACGTGGACTGCTAATTATTAACCCTTTCCGAGTCGTAATTCGAGTCTTCATATCTTGGTGCTCTGTCTTCGAGTGAATGTGGATTTAATAAATAACACAGGCTTTGTTTCGTAAAACAAGTGAAATGGTAGGAAAAAGGCAACTATATATTATGCGGAAAAATCAAACACGATTTTGTTCTAGGCATCTGACAAATCTCATTCTAGACGAGATAACATAACATGATCGATGAAACTACAGACCGAAAATGGGAACAAGAATACTTGGGATCTAGCTAAATCAATCTGAAGTCTACTTTCTGTGAGTTTAGTCATATACTTACCCTGTTCGCCACAATTCACTACATTTCTCAAAATATACGAGGGAGATTTTGAAAAATGTAGTTAAATGACTAAAAATCCCTCAAAGCGTTCTATTCGAATGTAGTTGTTACCGCTTTTGTGTGTTTGAAGAGAGAACAGGTTAGACTATGGTGTCAAGTTCCGAGGAATCAGCTCCAATCTTCTGCTGTTTAGGAAGTGAAAGGCTCCGACGTTCTTTCCCACCAGGCTTCGAAGAGGCATTGCCGTACCAAATCATCCCAAGTACAGCTATGATCATGCCTATGACTACGTGTAAGTTGAGACCCTCTTTCCCGAAGAAGATGAACCCGAGGATTAGAACAAGAATCGTCTTCATATGACCGAGGACTTGGAAGGATACTGCTGTGAATCTACCGATGCATATGAACTGGCTCAGGTTTGTTCCAATTGCGATTGTGCAGGAAAGGGTTATGAAGAACTGTCAAGACACAGCATAACGTTAAGTCGTTAACAACACATTCTAAATCAACCTAATCCGCCAATAAAAACAGTTTCCAGAAACAATCGTAAGTTATAATTAAGGAATTAAGCGTCTTTAATTGATGCGATTCTAGTGCTTACCACAGCTGGTACAGTGTAGTTGAATGCATCAATCCTTTTGCTAGTCAGCCAATAATCAAGTAACGGGCCCACGGTGAGCAGAGAAGCAGCCTGAACCGGTGCAGTGTGTCCCAGTAGGTTGAAAGAAGTGAGCGAATATTTCTTTTGTAGATGATGTACATACTGCACAGCACCAAACAAAAGATGAGAGTTGTTTCGTATTGGGTTCGGCCAACAGCGGTCAATGAAAACAGTGAGTACTTAGCAGAACGGTTGCACTAGTCATCTGTCATCAGCTGTATGCCAGTATAAAAGTATGCGGTTATATGCAACTTATGATGAACCTTGATACATGTTTCACACGGGTACCCACTGTCCTAAAATGGGATATGAGTACAAGGACGCGTCTTGATGAACAAAGTTAATAAATATGAATCGGAAATTTCTAGAATTTGTGAAGCGAAATAAAGCAATGTTAGAGAAATAAGGCTTAACGATCACAATAATACTTCTCTTACAGTCTGTTGAACTACTTTCGTAATGTACGCCTCTCATTTGGCTATTCCAAGAGAAGGTGGGAGGGGTAAAGGTCAAGTAAGGACCCAAACCCATATCCTTGAGTGTCCCATAGCACACAGGTACAGCCCCAAAAGTGTGCAGTCAAAGTAACATAGTATGCAAATCATCCTTTGGTTATGACTTATGAGTCTAATATCTTAAGATAATGGCAATGATATGAATCACTTTTTAAAATAATGTTCAAAAAATAAAGTACTTATCATTTTGGTTTAGAATAGAAATTAATTCTCACAGTGGTGTCCACCTAGGATTGTGATATCTGAACCTAAGACAAAGTTTACCCCACCCATCCAAACCATACCATACCATACCAAACTCAGAGTACAATTTTTCTATCCTTCACGCCCGTCCTCGTCGATGGCCGGAATTTTGGAAAATTGGAGGGTTTTGACTGATTCAGAGTTCGTCGGCTCAATTTATTCGACTATGGCTTCATTTGTTTACTTCCGATTGTTCGACATTTCTACGGTTTATATCTTCTTCAACCATTGTTGATTTACGATGAAAGCTTGAGGGAGAAAAGGTTGAGTTTTTGGTATAAAAAAAATATGGTTAAAAATGAACCGAAAATAGGCGGCTGGCGATCGTTGTGGCGGATCTGTTATTGAGTTAGACAGACTTGATGGGTTCAGGTAACTGGAGCAGTGGTGCGGTGGGGATGGAGGCGGGGAGACGGGGATGATGCTGGTAATGGTGGGGTGAAAAAATGGAGGTAAAGGATTGAAATTTTGGGTATGGATGGGTGGAGTAGACTTTGTCTCGAGTTTGGGTATCCCAATCCTAGGTGGACGCCACTTTGAGAAATAAGTTTTATTCCAACCAAAAATGATAATTACTTTATTTTTTAACATTATTTTTAAAAAAGATTCGAATGATACGTAGATAGATTATAATGGCATCAAGAACTTACATATTGCTGTAGAGCCGTGCTCCAAACAGCGATAAAAGCAGCAATGAAACCTTTAGTATTTACGCTGACATCAGTAACAGTGCATACAGCAACACCAACAAGAACAAGTCCAATGCTGAGCTTTGTGTCTCTCGAGTATCTGACTTTGTCAAGCACAATCTCCAGGAGGCACGATACAGGTATCATACTCAACTTGGCAATCTGAGAAGAAAGAATAAATCTTGAATTAAAATCTTAAAGATAAAGTTAGCGGGAAAAAAAAGAAGTGAAAAGCAAATGAATTTTACCTGATAGAATCCCACAGAGTTCCACATAAGGCTAACATTCATGCCAACAATCGAAAAGTTTGCAAATATGACAAACTTCAGTAGATCAGGCAATGGTAAATGAGAAGGTTGAATTACTCCGAGCCATTTAAGAACAAGTGTCATTATTGTCGTGAAAGCAAAGTGCAAACCGGTCAACGTAGTAGCTGCAACATGTAAAAAACGTATATGTTTTGAGAATTTATTTCTACAAGGGTACCAAGTAAACTCAGAATGCAACTTTAACTAGCAGGGAGTATATATGCACAAAATTTCCTTTCAATCTGGAACATCAGGCAAAATAGCAAATATATCAGTCATGAAAATACTAATTTGGAGAAGAGAAGAACAAATGAAAGTCAAGTCGATAATCAATAGTAAGGAATTCAGATATAAAAGCAGGCTAGTCGTTTTGATCTTCGTTATTCTTTCTAAGGTAAGGTCAGAGTGAGTTTAAGGAGTGTGGAACGAAGTTCAAGCAGTCGTCTTCATCTTCGTTTTTCTTTCTAAGGTAAGGTCACAGCGAGTTTAAGGAGAGTGTAACAAAGTTAAGTCACACACCCCATAATCCATGTTTTTTCCGAAGAATTCCTAGCCTCACCGAGGAAAGCTGGCTCGTATGCTGGTGCTCGCCAGACTCGATCTCATAGAATTCAATTACCGGTCTCAATCCACCCTGAACACCTAAATGAAGACTGAGTCTACTATTCTATATCTCTCTTCAGGGTTAAATCATAACAGAAAAATGCACATTCTACAATGAAAGGGCATAGGAAAACCAGAATGACAGAACCAGCGTCTAAATTGTCGTTATAAAGGCAGAACATGTCAGGATGAGACACCATTTACAGTTCATGTGATTAATTGAATAGTACAGCATCACTTTAACGACTCAGGCTCCTGTCAATGGCTGGGTAAGGATGGGTTAGATCATACGCAGTCTCCTCTATGTCAACGACACGCAAAGGCTCCCAAATGACCCATGATGAAAAATTGTGTCATGAATTGCACGTAAAGACAATTATTTCACAATAAAAAGAAGTGTCACAAATAATAATCCAAAACCAAACAATAACGAGTTTCTGATTTCATTCAAAATCGAAATAGATAAATTGAACACTGAATGACATAATTTCTATCGGAGTTGTTGATTTGAAAATGAGTGCAAAGGCATTTATTGTAGAGCATAGGAAAAAGAGTTACCAAAGCTAAAGCCATAAGAGGCCATCAAGGCTTTATTGACAATAATAATCCCCACTGATGTGACAACATTGAACATCCAAGCAGCAGCATCAACTGCCGCTTTCTTCTCTGCCTTGGTAGACGGAGCCATATCGCTTCAGAGCGTTTTGCGAAAAAACTGATGATACTCGCCCCTCACGTTCTGTTAATATATCAGCGCCATTCGTTTATATGAATGACCATCAATTCTGTGACAGCTTGTCTGCAAATAATAAAATAATATCGCTGTTACATGCATATACCTGTAAAGTGTAAACAGTACATTCTGAAAATGTTTTTGAGCCTGAATGTAATGGCTGACAATGTTCAGGTAGCATATCTTCTACACGATTTAGATTGCTCCACATTGCACTCTCATCAATAAATAACCTTATTGGTTTTAACCGTTTCAAGTAAGGTTGATCCTATCTCACTCGCCCACAAGTGTGTAATACAAGAGTCATTAATTACCCCATCTGTGACACATGGCGGAAGTAGCAACCTCAAGCGAGTGTAGCTCATCAGCCATCGCCATTGAACTCTAAACCCCATCTATGACAGTGACACATTCTCACTAGGAATTTTATGTGTACCATCCTGTCTTTGAACACATTTATCGGCGTAGCAAATTTTGTTATATCGAGATGGAGGATCAAGGAGGTTTCTGAGTCGTGCTCTTCCAATGACTCCATCAGAAAAATCAGGAGTTAATAACTAACTATTCAACTGAAAGACACCAATAGGGTGGCAATATATGTAGAAAGTCAGATCCTTATGTCACTCTTAAGTCTTTTCTAAAGTTCCAAGGAGGCCGACTTCGTAGCTAAAAGTGTGACATAGTGAAGCTGATGAACTGATCTACACTAGTCATTATTTAGAACAAGCCATGGTAGAGTAGCAATAGCTAGACCCATTATTATTTATATATAGAGGCGTACAGAAACT
>JAGPOY010018182.1:0-11750 GCA_018983105.1 Silene uniflora
TTATAACTCATAGGCTCATACTATCTCGAAAAAAGAAAAAAAAAACATCATCATATGTTAGAACAACTGAAGAGCGTCACAAACTATAGAATAAAACAGTCTCACACCGTGAGACAGTTCCATCCACTTTTATAAAAAACAGTTTATTCATTAAATGCTATGAATAAATTGTCCTTTTACATAATAAGACCGTCTCATTTTTTATAATACTGAAGAGTGTAAGTTGATGCCTTTGTTATATTCTTCTTTTTCCATTCATGTTCCTATTCTAAAAGAATAAAAGGTATAGAGAGCATGTGATGAAATTGCTAAAAAGTGATTTGATTTTCTTGAAAATAATAGCTCCTAATTTGTCAAAAATGAAACAAAAATAAATATTCATCCCTTTTCTTCATTTCTTCAAAATTCAAGGATAGATCCTTTACGTACAATTCAATTACCAAGGATCACTTTATAAAGCCAAATGAAAAAGAAAAAAAGATGTAATGTACTTTGATGCTCATAACATTTCAAATCTCCCTTCTTTTTTCTTACTCCATGACAACTAATCTAGCATATGACCTACAAAATCAATTAGCATTGCACTCCTTTTTTTACATAGGAATTTCACTATTTAAAACTCATAGATTAACCGATAAGGAAACGTTAAGTTAAACTTTCACGAAATGTAATAGCATTAAAGCTTAAGAGAGAGTTTTATCGCCCTTACTGTTACTTGGGTTTTCAGACTAAATCATGTTGTAGACAATCTACCGATAATTTATTAATTTATTATCGTTAGTGTTTTCTTTTTCGTTGGTACCAAATGAGCCACTACACAGGCCTACATCATTACAATAAATTGGGAAGTGGAATTCGAACATGAGACCTAATAATGTCCACTATACCATCTTCTTAACCACTGAACGTGAATATCTTCGATGTATTAGGGTTAATGTAGATCTTAGGTTGACATGATATTCTTTTTTCTTCTTTTTTTCCACTCAATTATCCTCATTCTTTTCTTTTCCTACCTTCAATTCAATTCATTCTTCTTTTGTTGCTTTGTGTCTTTTTTGTCCCTTGTCTTTCTTTAGCCCTTTTTTTTCAGTAGCCTTTTCCTTTATCTTCTCTTTGTGTTCCTTTTCTTTTTGAGTCTGAATTTCAACAGTTGCTTGGTACCTGATTCTCAATCACCCCTAGTTAATTCCATGTTCCATCCCATGCATGTACTATAATAATCATTTTTAAATGAGTAATAATACTATGCACATATGTTTCCTATGCCATGATTATCGTCCTCCTCGTCGTTGTCGTCGTCATCATAGTGCTCTTCCTAGGGTAAACTCCAGATTAGGCTTTGTTAGGGTTGTCTGGAAAATGAGACATGAAGTGAATTATAATTAGGATATATATACACTATAAAAGTTGATTTTTTGAAGGATTATTTGAAACAAATAATCACAATTCTAGTTTTACAAAGCCTTATAGTAAAAGACAAATATTCTAACAATTGTATATATAACCGTCTTACATAACAATTATTGCAAAAGAATAATGTAAAGAAATCAGTTGGCCTTTTGCAATACCGTTATACTACTTGTAAGGCCCGATAGCACGCATAATAGCTTATATATATACTTCGTTTAATGACATCAATAAACAAAATAGATAAATTGTATATATAACTGTCTGACATAGCAATTATTGCAAGAGAATATCATTAAGAAACCAGTTGTCATTTTGTAATATACCGTTATACGGCAATTCATGGCCTATACAACCAGTTATATATGGTTGTACGGTGTAGAATCCGAGCTTTTTGATAAAGAATTTGAGCTTTATGTTAAAGAATATGAGCTTTATTAAAAATTATTGAATTCATCCATTTACACATTAAAAACATGAACTTTAAATTAGCTCATAAAAAATACATATAAGCTCGGGTTCTTATACTTGGTTGTACAATGCTTATGGTACAACCAGATGTATAATCCTATTTGCCGTTATACGGTGTACTACGTATAACGGTATTATAAAAGGACAACTGGTTTCTTAGTACGTAGCTTATATATACTTCATTTAATAACGTTGTTAAACAAAAATAAATGAATCATAAATCACTATTAATTATTATTATAAATTGGTTATACAATAACTATTGTATGAGACGGTGTTATATAACGGTCCTATTTGAAAATTGTGTAATTAGAAAAGAAGAAAGGCAATGACTTGACGAGCTACGTGCAATACTACCATAAAAAAGATGTGATTGGAGACTTAACGAGGTAGGAATCCAAGGACATTGGACTCTAGGAATAAAAGAACAAATATGAAGAAAAAGTCAGATAGATAATAAAGGGATTACTCTCCAAAGTTTATAACTTTTCGTAAATTTTGTTTATTTCTTTCACAAAATCTTCCTTTTAGTATCTAGTATATATGAAAAAACTTTATATTATGCTATATCATGTAGCTTCCCCACAAACTTTAAATATTTACTTATATTTTTAGGGTTTATGTCTTTATTTATAGGGAGACTCTTCTACGTAATTTTATATTGATCGACATTTTCTAATTTACGATTTTTTTGGTGTGTAAAAACTTTTTTACCTTAATATATGAAATAAAAATTAAAACTTTTTCACTTTTGTGTTCTTTTTATGGCAAGCTCCCTTTCTTTTTAATGCACATGCATGCCCTTAATATTTTCCGCAATATTAATATGTTTAACTAGTATGTGTGTCCGGCTTCGCCCGGGCTATCTCTATTTAACATTAAAATTTATTTTCAATTAAATAAAATTATTTTAAAGTTGCATAACTCATAATTTAGCATTAATATATTTTTCTATGACATATATTAAAATTATGATGAAAAAAAATTATGAGACAAAATCATTACTCTCGCTATTAATATTTTACTTAAATCGATTGGTTAGCTAGATGTTCATATATACTTTTTTTTTGTTAGTTCTATACTTTTATTACATTCTTTATTACTATTGTTACTTTCACTACTCCCGCCGTAATTATTGCTACTTTCACTACCTCTGCATTAATATTGTTAATTTTACTACACTCGTTGTTACCTATATTACTTTCACTACCCCGCCCGCTCGTTGTCACTTCTATTACTTTCACTACCCCGCTCGTTGCTAATATTGTTACTTTCACTACTCCGCCGTAATTATTGCTACTTTTACTACAGCCGCATTCATATTGATAATTTCACTACTCTTGTTGTTATTTCTATTACTTTCACTACCCCACTTGTTGTTAATATTGGTACTTTGACTATTCAACTTTACTATTTAGGCATGTAATTTTAAGAGACTTATATATTTATATAAATATATTACATATATGCATTAAATCAAACCAAAAAAATTATGGAAAATTATATTTTTTTTGGAAATCTAACTTATTTATTTACATTTTAATTGTTTTCAAAATATAACATACTAATATTATATTCGTGTATGTTAAAAAATTAACATCTTCTTTATATAATTAATAATTTAATACCATAAGTGGGACATGTTTATTTTAAGGAAAATCTTTATATTCTGATGTTTTCTAAATTTATACTTAAGGCAAAACTATATAATATTTGCATTGAAATCCTTTGTTCGGGTACATCGCACAGTGCTATGATTAAAAACTATATAGTATAATTAATTTGTATAGATTTATAATTTATTTAATTACATTCAAGTCCCTTGGTTTCTGGAATTAATATATAGTATTGATGATTGATTGATTGATTGATTTAATGATTACATATGTAATATGGACTATAATACATAAAGTGGTAACTTACAAATTCAAAGAGAGCACCTTAAGAGTAGATTGACATTGAAACAAATTAGAATAAACAAATCATAAACTAATTAATGACTTAAAGAATTTGATTTATAAGCACCTTAAGAGTAGATTGACATTGATTGTTGTTTTCTCCATGATCCTTTGGGTTACCTTGCATCCAAGCTTCTCTACTACACACATGACAAAAGAATATAATATGATCCATTCATTAGTTGATGGTTAAAACTAACAAAATCAAGCAAAATTAACCAAAAGTTCTTATTATATACTTCCATAGAATGTTAAACACATTACTATTTACCAAATTAGTTAAATATAACGGATATTCAAATATGCAACCTAAACATGTACGAGTAACTAATTAAACTTAAAACTTAAAATCAAATATAAAAAAAACAAAGCCTGAATTAGGAATCATTATGATTATGATTTAAACGGTTTTTCTAATATCTGACCTATGCATGTTAACATGCGACCTAAATGCACATGTTAAAAAAAGTCGTAATTCAAATAATGAAAATAAAGGCCTATATATGAGCACACAAAATCTAAAAGAAAGAGATATCTTCCAATATTCTTGAGTATATAAGGTAAGTAATGGGTTCTTTAACTTTTAATTATAATTTGGATTATTCTTTTTGTCATTGGAATGCATGATAAGCTTATTAGCTTAGTGCATTGTGCTTTATTTATGACTATACTTTTAAAAGTATGATCTTGATTACTAGACCAGGCCATCATTTATAGAATATATCAGTTTTTCAGGTGTTGGTCACGATTGAAATTATTCTTCTTGTCTAAGTAATCAAGATAGATCAAGTTGTATGCATGCACAAAAGAAATAGAATAATTTGTGTTACGCAAATTGCAAAATAGTCGAAATTGACTAATCAATATATATTGATGACGGACATATATGTCATAACATGATATAGTGTAAGTTCAAGTGGAAATTATAAAAATCTACTTAAAGTGAGAGTCTCAAAATATAATTGAGGACATGCATCAATACAATGAATAAAACGAGATTATATATCGTACAACATAAAAAAGTTTCACTATTAATACGAATATATAGGTTATTTAATTTGCTTATAAAGTGATTAACTATCTCATAGTTAAGCAACGCAAGAGAAACTATTATCGATAAATTGATTTAGAATTTAGATAAGTAAAGAATTAACCTTGAAGAATTGGTTGTCCAAAGTGCACCACGGTTATAAAAATCGTCTTCTTGACGTACATAATTAGAAGACGATTTGCCTTGTTGAGGAGATGGGAGATCCGAATTCTCGTGTTCAGAATTCCCGTGTTCAAGCCCTAGCAATGCAGTATGTACAATAATAATGGTACACATTTTAATTTTTTTTTTTGGAACACATTTTAATTTTTTTTTTTTTTTTATAGTATGTACAATAATGGAATTACGTACCTAAAGAACTCGTTGGTCTATCGGTTGTCTTTACTGTTCTATACATCTGCAAATCATAACAAAAAAACAAGAAAATGAAATTTCAAATTCATTATTTGCAACATGCATATATAAAGAAACAAAAATAAAATCCTTTATTTTTAAACAAAAATTAGATTAACTGATAAGGAGTTATTCTAGCATAACCAGAATTCTCGTGTTCAAGCCCTAGCAATGCAGTAGTGTAAAAAACTCATGAGAGAGGGCTTTATTGTCCTAAATATTCTACCCGACTCGAATCTGAACTAAACCGAATGGCATACACACAAAAAATCGATATATTTTCGATAATTATTCGTAAAACTGGATTCGTCTTAAATATAAGGCGGATATTACCGTTTTAGTCAAGAATTTGTGAATTGTGAGTTTGTAATAAACTATACTCCATAGATGTGTGTACGTTGATAAGAGTAACTATGGTTAAGAGAAACGAAACCAAGGTTAAAGAAGAATTGAAAGGAACATAATGTATGATTGAGAAATGATGGTGTTTCTGTACTTTCTTTCTATTCGTTCTTCCATTAATTTCTTTCTCTCTATTCTTTCAGTAATTTACGTATCACAATTCACTCCACTCTTTGTCATCTTATATTAATATATTTACACGATATTCGTCTTAAGATAAAAATGGGCGTTTTCAGTCGTATATTATACTAGTAGTACTCCGTATAAGATAAACATTTTTTAGTCATTATATATCCGTTGCTTGTCTCATCTACCAGGTTTGACTCGTTTTAGTTCGGATATTATAGTCTTGAACGACTATTTGTGTAATAGCTGTTAAGAGTGTTATCTTAGCTTTTAATCCCGACTCGGTTTTAAAAAAAAAAAATTGTACATTTGAATGATTATCAACTTGCATATGTTTCGAATAAAACATAAAGAAATGACTGAAACACCAATCTTCTCATTAGATTTATGTAAAAATCCAAACGAAGAGAAACCCATTTTGCATGATTTAAAATATTAATGTTTAGGTATATATAATTGAATTCTTAGAGAAAAAAAAAATCATTAGTTTGTAAATGTAATAAACTAATAATAATCCAAAAAAAAAAAAAAATGAATTAGTTACCTGTAAATGGGACTTGACATGAGCTAAAGTTAGATCTTTGACATCCATGAGCTCAAGTACCAACTTTGGTGTCGCCCCTATAACAAAAATATAATTTAATTTTAATTTACCTACACAAATAATCAAAATAATGCCTCATCTGTCCCCGACCATTTGTTTATCGTCTAAAAGTATTTTAATCAGATAAACAAATGATTAGGACGGAATGAGGGATAAGGTAATAAGTAAGTGTCTTACTTTCATGACCACCCAAGAGCTCAACAGCATGAACAAAACGAGCATGAAGGGTGGACGTCCACCTCATACGTGGGGCCCGCATGCTTCGTTTAGCCGGAACCCTAGAAAGAAACCGCGATCTCACCATCCCTTGATGGTGACGATAATCGGTCGTACTATTGGGTGTGGCTCTTCCTACACGGTCGATGTGTACCAATGTCGGAGGGTTTTGAAACACGGGGCTTCCATTAATGGGTCGGAGAAACGGTAATTGTGGATCCGGCCCATTTATACCACCAGTTGTTGCAATGTGGTGACGTTGCAACAACTGGTGGTAAAGAAGTACATTGGTGGACTCTAGTTGGTGTTTGGTCGGGTCATTTTCAGATACCCGTCTCCAGAATGACGTGTCCAAATCCGACACCAATGAGACGGGTTTTTCCACGGTTGGTGAGCTTATTTGAAGGGATAAATCTGGTTGTGCAGGGAATAACTCCATGTATTATGATTCTTATTCAACTATACTAATTAAATCTCCTCAAAATCTATCAATTTTGTTAAAATAGTATCCAAAAAAAAAGAATGATGAGAATTATAAGATGTACTTAAGTGAGTGAGTGAGAGTGGATGATTTGATTGAAGGAATTAGTGAATTAGTAATGGTGTGAAGTATATATATGAGAAAATGACATTTGATGGAGTAATATATAACACAAAATTTTGTTTAAGGCGGATATATCAATCTTAAAATTAAAAAAATACAAAGTATTAAATAAGATTGATAAGACAAAAGAATAATGCATACGTATTAGCAAAAAATCTTGTTTTATTTATACAAATAAGGTGTTATTTAACTACCTGTAAGATATGACCGTCTCAATTCTCAAATGAGACTGACTCAATAAATAAATTAAATATGGAAAAAAGAGTTGCATGCTTTTTTGGACGTGGGGGGTAACTTGCATATATAAGAACAGTAGGTCTTACTTGCGACGGGTCGGATCTTGCGACGGGTATTTTGTGAGAAGAAATGGGTAGAGGGAACAAGGTGGGCACCTCCCATGTGCTTCTCCACTCACCCTTGATGGGTATTTTGTGAGAGAATATGGTATCCGTCATTCATTTGTGACGGATAGTGTCCGTCACAAATGAGAATTTGTGATATAAGAAATGGGATATAATTTTAAAAGTTGGTGATTTTGTGTGTAAATTGTTTGATGAAGACTAAAGAAGCTTTTGTTTGGTCCAATTTTAAGTTTTACCATACGAGTATCTTTTTTCTTTATGCTTTAAAGGTCGTCTTTCTTTTTGTTTTTGGAGGTAGTTAGAATATGTACGTGTGTGTCTTGGACATTTGGTCCATAAATTCTACAAGTCAAACTATTTTACATGATTTATATGGAGTATATATTTTTATGATTGTGTGTCGATTATATTTCTAATTAAGTCGGGTTGAGATTAGTAATTTTAAGCTTAATTGATCCTAATATTCCAAATTTATAAAGAGTTTGATCATTATCTATTTGAGCACTTAGATTAACAGGTGGGTTAATCCCCTACTACTAAGAGAATAAAAATTCTCTTAGTTTTCCCTCCAAAAAGCATCTTTGCTAAATAAGGTAATAACTAAAACTTACTTTCATTACATTATTATCTTTTTAATGAATATATTATTATAATTAAATTTTAATATTTTAGTTAAATTCATAATTATAATTCTTCATTAAATTCATAATTATAATTTCTTCATAAAATAAAACAAATTTGGTAGTAATTATAAAATATATAAGTTGCTAATTTTTTCAGTAATGCAATAATTGCAGAGTATTACTCTAAAGAATAACTTGACACATTACTTACTATTAGCTTGGTGATAAAAAAACAAATTCATTGAAAAACAAAATCACAACTTAACTTAATTTTCTTTAATTAGTTACATTTCATTTTTTTATTAATATCAAAATACAATACAGTGAAATATTAAATATTAATAAGTTGAAAATTTAAAAAGGTACACGTGATATTGCATTAATATACATGTGAGAATAATGTGTATGATATAAGACAAAATATTCTGCGCAATTTTTTTTTTCACAATTCTATTTTCTCTTTTGATACAAAGGTACTACAAGTTGACTATCTCATTTTGCAATTCTCTAATTTTATTGTATAATTAAGTCATTACTTGAGGTTATTCTTTTGATAAATTTAATCATATAATAATAATATTTTTAATAATAAAGTAATTTATATAATTAAGTCATATAAAACGTCAATCTTATTTGGTGTGAAAACTATCAAATAATCTCTCTTGCTTATACCGCGTAAACATGTTACCAAGCTGTAATATTTAACGTCTTTGTATATTATTATCTGAAAAACCGCGCATTTGCGCGGGATCTACACTAGTTCTATTTTAACTAGAGATCTCGTGTTTGTGAATACAACCGTGTAGACTAAAATCGAATGGTCTACACCAAAAATAAAGAGTGATAAAAAAGATTGATTATATATATTTGGCAATATTTGAACATTTTTCGAGTTAATTAAGAACTCGCGGCACATATTGTGAACCTCTCCCCACTTATCCCCTTGTCTCACGTATTTTCAAAGTAATGGATTTTGTTCGTCATAAATGAGAATTTGCAGAAAAGAGAAGCATTTTTGCTTGTAATTATGTGCGTGCATGTTCTAGATTAAGTTCTAAATTAACCTCTAATCACGCAAATGCGATGACCTAAATTAAAACACAAGATGACAAGGGTTTGTGACTTTGTGTGCAGCGTTCAACACGGAGCACAAATAGAAGATACTGACAATTTCTGTCCTTAATTAGGCAGTATATAATAAAGAGAAATTCTTCCGTCCTCTCGGAGGACGTCCCCCCTCCACACATGAATACATGATCAGGAGGATATAATATTTAATTTTCATTTTGGTCCTCCTCATGTGTGTGTAAGAAGGACATCCTCCGGGAGTACGGAAGAATTTCTCATATAATAAATCAGTTATTATGGGATCGAAAGTATCTTAGCCTAGTGTTAAGACGGTCATTAAATATTACGAAGTACTCTGTATATAAATAATAAATAATAATAAACTCGCCAGTTTGAAACTCCCTTCATTTCACAATCTCCCTAGTACTAAAAGATTAAGAAACCTCATGTATTTTCCCGCCTAAATGCAACCCCTATAAGTGGGCCTAGATACATAAGTGGGCTGTTATAAATTCAATACATAAGTGGGCATCCACGAGAAATGCAATACATAAGTTTTCTGTTTTCTGTAAAACAAAAGCTCGGTCGGCCCCAGACATTAATATTCCAATCAATTATTTAATTTAAGAAAGAATATATTTTATATTAGCCTACCTTATTTAATAAACCTTATCTCCTATATATTAAAAGAATAACAAACATAAAAAATTTTCCTTCCAAAGTGCACTAACTAAAAATGGAAACAAATGAGATTTTATTCACTTAGCAATCATTTCATTAAAATAAAATCTTTTCATCAAATCATAACATCTTCAATAAACTCTAAATTATAAAATTGGTTAAATCTATAAAATAAAAATTGTTAAATATTTTACTGATGTTACTATAGTATTATTTAGAGAGTGACTTAATATTAATTTCGTATGAAACAAAGTATAAACTGTAATTATTAGCTTAATGACAAAAAAAATCATTAAACAAGAATTAAGAAAATTTAAAATTGAATCATTAAATTTGAGTTAAAAAAATTTGCATTAAAATACAGATTTCATAACCTTACTCAATTTTTTTTGATTAGTTTCCAAATTGATTAAATCAAAATATAATATGGTGAATATAAAAAATAATGAGGTGTTCAGGTGTCAATTTAAAATCTAATACACTTAAAAATAAAAATACTATAAATACCGCGCATGCATTGCGCGGGATCTAACCTAGTATAAGTTCATTTAGAGAAAAAAAATTCAAACGATTCTCTATTGGCTAACTACTTAAAGAACTTGTAATTTGAATGATACGGAGTAATATACTAAATGCATTTACTTATTAATAATATTTATTTTATTTTGTTACGAAAAATTAATCGGCATCAATTAACATCCTTAATTCTTGTATTTTTTTTATAAGTAAACTTGTTTAC
The DNA here is from genome assembly GCA_018983105.1 of Silene uniflora. Lineage (NCBI taxonomy): Eukaryota > Viridiplantae > Streptophyta > Magnoliopsida > Caryophyllales > Caryophyllaceae > Silene > Silene uniflora. Next base: position 10,706 of record JAGPOY010018182.1, read on the forward strand.
GAAATGAATGAAGTAATTAACAATACACATCATGAAAAATGAAATAATTCGTCAATTTTCATTCTGTAATGTAATATTTATTGTTGAATTTTCATTTCAAATAATTTTAATATAAGCTTTAAAGGTATAAATTAGAAAGAAGAAAACGAGGATCATCCTATCCGAGTTTTGTGTTATGGCAAAATAAATCTTTGATGAGTAAATATTTGACACGAATCAAAAGGAAGTTCTCCTAAAATCTCTGTCAATAAGACTTACACCATATAAAACTTATGATGGGTATATGAGTGTTTCTGTCACAAACTTGTCAATGGTTAAATATCACGTACATAGCTAGATGGGTAAATAAGATACAAAGTAGAATGCCTAGGAAATGTCATGTGAGTAATATTTGATTTGTCATAATTATTTGTGACGGATATACTCGTCACGAAAAAAGATTGTGATAAAAATATACAATAATGAGAAAATAGCATAGCTCAAAATGTGTGAGGAATAATGGTAATAAATGTTGCATCCGAATTTTGTGGGTACAATTGTACAAAAGAGTAGTTAATTTCTCAAGGAATAAGGTTGGATTTTTGATTTATTTATTTTTTTTTTTTTTTTTTTTTTTTTTGGTTACAGAGAATAAAGGTAGGATTTGTTGATTATCAATCAACGCTAAATATTTCGAGTTGTGTGAAATGGAATCTCACATTAATTAATACTCCCATTTACCTAAACACAAATTATTAAAATTGTTCTTGCGACATTTTATTTTATATACCCACTAGTGTAATACCCGTGAAAATTCACGGGGTTCTTAAAAAATTTTAGTAACTAAATTTATTTGTTAAAGTTGTGAGATGAATGCATTACGAATTCACTATTTATATGGTCAGTATAAATATATATACATAAAATAAATGGTCGGTTTGAGTTACTTTGACGTTCAAAGCTCCAAGCTATCAATCATTAATCAATCACTTTATATAAGCTATTTCGCCTTAATCATTTGTTTACCTTTTTTTATTCTTTGTAAAAATTATTTAATTTAAATGTA
>JAGPOY010018207.1:0-12272 GCA_018983105.1 Silene uniflora
TAATCATCTTTATCATTGTTATTATAATGAATACGGAGTATTATGGTTATTAAAATCAATAGTATTGATGTTAATATAATTACTAATATTATTATTAATATAAATACTAAAATTAATTAATTAATAATAATATAATAAATAAGATTGTTACTATTAATTTTAATATTTTAATTTTACTATTATTAATAATATTGCTATTGTTAATATTATTATTTTATTATTTTATTAATAATACGTAATTGGTTTTTATATACGAATTTGACTCTTTCTTATACACTTTTTCATAAATGTTCCACATTTATCCCTTTTCACTTAAAATCAAGCCAAATAAACTCTTCAATCAACATTTTTCTAAAACTTAATCTAATTGCTAAAATGACTTAAAAGATGCAATTTAATTTACCAATTACTAAAGTAATTAATTTACTTGTTTATTAACTATTAATATTAATATTATTTGTTGACTTTTAATTAATCAATCAAGTTTTATTTGTCTGTATGTTAAAGGTGAAATTAGGGTTTGTTGATTTTTATTTATTTAATTAATTAAATTAAGATTGATGGTGGTTCGTGGTGGCTATCTAATCACTCAAGTTAGGATGATACACGGACTAGGCTTTGAACACCAATCTAGCAAATCACTGCTCCATTCTTGCACCTAATTAGGATTGATATGGATTCGTAGTTTCTGGTGGCTACCCAACTAATCATTAAAATTAGTATAATTATTAGTATTAATATTGTTATTTGTAATCTTCATCATCATCATCATCATCATCATTATCATCATCAGCATCTTCTTCTTCTTCTTCTTCTTCTTCTTCTTCTTCTTCTTCTTCTCCTCCTCCTCCTTCTCGGCGTAAGTGCGCCAAGTACCGGGACTTGTGCTCGGCGCATGGTTATGGTTTCTTGCCTTTCTCCTTCTCTTCGTTGGGGGAATTGGGGGAGGATGCTGTTGCCTTGCTCAAGAGGATCCAGAAGTATTCTGTCTCCCAGGATGCCGGAGCGCGTGCTGTTGCTTTTATTTTTACTAGACTTAGCTTTTTTATTGCTAAGGGGGTGGGGGACCAGATTGTATCTCGGCTGCCCATCAATTTGTTGTAAAAATTTTGAGCTTGATTAATAAAAGTTCTCGGTTAAAAAAATAAAATAAAATAAAATAAAAAATAAAATAAAATAAAATTAATAATAATAATAATATTGTCATCATCATCATCATCATCATCATCATTATTAGTATAGTTATTAATATTAATATTATTACATTAATATTGTTATATTTAAATTATTAATTATTATATTAGTTGTTCTTATTATATTAATTGTTATTAATAATTTTATATAATAATAATAATAATATTTATTTTATATTTATTTCAGTGTTCAGTTCAGCTATATTCAGTTTAGTTCAGTTCAGTTCAGTTCAGTTCAGCTCAGTTCAGTTCAGTTCAGTTCAGTTCAGCTCCATTCAGTTCAGTTCAGTTCAGTTCAGTTCAGTTCAGTTCAGCTCTAAAAAGTCAGAAAGAACAGGGCCAAACAATGGGATGTTTGTAAGTTATCCAATTTATTGAATAACGATATTGTGAATCAGATTACTAACATTCCATTGCCACATAATGATATTCCAGATACCCTTATTTGGGGGTTGTCCGTGGATGGAAATTTCTCAACCAAAACAGCAACTTGGTTAGCGCAAGGTTTGTTCGATCAAGCTCTTGTCAAATGTGAATTTCAGTGGATTTGGAAATTGAACATGTAATACCCGTCATTTTTAATTATTATTTTATTTAACGTCATTTTAAAAATTGTCAAAAGTTATATTATCATCTTAAAACTTTATAATACGATAGATTTTTAAAAGAAAAGCATAAATATTCAACCCGTGTTATGACTAGTAATAATAATCTTTCTTATTTTTAAATAATTAAATAAATAATATTATTTTATTATAATTTCTTATTTAAACAAAGGAGATATCATACATGGTTCACGCACGATATATTGACAATTGATTTCACATTGCGTTTTCGTAAAACTTGCCTTGTTTCAATCCCGTTTCCGTCTTTAGCTCAAATCTTCTACCCCTCATTATCAGAATTTATAAGGCTTATTATTATCGAGGAATTGCTTATCTACTATACCCTGTTTTATTCGTGCACTCTTACTTGCTAATTGTTATTGTTATCCTTAACGCAAACTCTGAAACTCTACTACTACTACTTGTGGAATATTGTATTTTGCGAAGAAGATTGTTTGATAAAGGAGTTAGTGAGCATAACTTGAGGTGGAATTTTAAGGTATATGAGCAGTGCATACTTTGGAGTTAAATGATAGAGGTATTAAAGGCAGATAATGGGTAATTATGAGTTGATATTATGTCTTGGGAGTGAAAATTATAATGGACGTAATATTGGCTATACTTGTGCATATTTAGGATTAAGATGAGATGAGTTATTAATCGGATTTAAGTTGATATTTAAGATTATACTTTAAGAAGTTTTAAGATAATTATTTATCCACTTTGAAAGATTTAGTCGATCATTTGATGGTCAAATGTGATGAGAATGAATTTCGAAGTACGACAGACTATTACGGGAATCAGATGGACACAAATGTGCAAAGTTCCAAGCTTATTTTAATGAATATGGGAAAACAATTACTGTTGATACAACTAATATTTGGAGGTATGTTATATTTGAGGATGAAGTGTTTATGTGACAAGAGGAATTAGAGGTTAAGTCAAGGGTAAGAATATAATGTCTATTTGAAGAAAGATTATATGTATTTGAGGAAAGCTAATTACTTTTATGCAATTTGAAGTTATTACGGAGAAATGGCACTGTAATGATTCTAAAATTTCTTGAAATGAACGCGGACAAGATATAGAAAAGCAATAATGTATGATATTGAGATGAAAATTATTTTGACGATGCTTGGAATTGTTAATGTTCTGAGATGATGGAATATAAAGGTAGAATTTGTGTTTTGGTGTATAAGATAGCATAAAGGAAGGTAGGATGGTCTGGGAGTTGAAATATTAACTTCAAATTTATCGTACTTGGAGAATGTTGTCGTGCTTAGAGAATGTTAAGAACGATTGACCTCAATTGGGAAGCTCTTGGATGCAAGGAACAAGGGATCCAAAGTTTACTATTTAGAGATTATGTATGATGATTGTTTGGTTATAGGCTTGAGGTACACACGTCTGTGGAAACGTAAGAAAATCGATCATTGAATTTGCTTGAATATATTTTTGAAGGCTTATCCATGATAATATAAGTGATTGCATAAGAGATGTCGATTGTGTGAATGGTAGTATGGGATGCTATTTATGTGGTCCATGTCTTGTGTGTGAGATTTCAATCATATGAATGGTAGTATGGGATGCCATTTATGCGATTGACGTCTATTTATATGTGACTTTTCCATCTTATGAAATTTTCCTAAATTTAGCTATGCAATGTGTGTTACGAGGACGTAACCTTTTTCTTAAGGAGGGTAGATTGTAACAACCGCTAATTAAATCCTTACTCACACCAAACTTCGAGGACGAAGTTTCTTTAACGGGAGAAGATTGTAATACCCGTCATTTTTAATTATTATTTTATTTAACGTCATTTTAAAAATTGTCAAAAGTTATATTATCGTCTTAAAACTTTATAATACGATAGATTTTAAAAGAAAAGCGTAAATATTCAACCCGTGTTATGACTAGTAATAATAATAATCTTTCTTATTTTTAAATAATTAAATAAATAATAATATTTTATTATAATTTCTTATTTAAACAAAGGAGATATCATACATGGTTCACGCACGATATACTGACAATTGATTTCACATTGCGTTTTCGTAAAACTTGCCTTGTTTCAATCCCGTTTCCGTCTTTAGCTCAAATCTTCTACCTTATTTCCCAAGACAAACATATTATCAGAATTTTCCTAATATCTTCTACCCCTCACTATAAATACCAGCTCCCTCCCTACACCCTCGTCTGTTGCGTAAAAACAAAACCCTCAAAGCAACCCGTCTGTCCTCACGCTCAAACACCACGGTCAAACACCAAACAAGACCGTCTTGCTGCCGTCGCCCTATCACTCTCAACACCTTCATCCATATCATTTATTATTTCGCGTCTCAAGGTAAACTCACGTACTCATCTCGCCTTTCTTCTAAATAGCATGTAATAACAATCGTAATATAGGTATAATAAAACGAGGGGGTTCAGTTGTTTAACATGTGTAGTTACTAGTTAGTAGTTAGTTGGGTTCGTTTATGACACTAAGGGAACGTTTTTAGACCGTCTTAATACTCGTTCAGTCGCTGGTCAGTAGCTTTACATGTACTCTGTTTTACATCGACCTCGGTAAAGTTTCCGTTATCATCGTACGCCTTTATTTTAGCTTCTTTGGGTCTGAAATATTTGGGGAGTTGTTAGCGCTAAAAATAGAGCGCTCTAGATAAGGGATAAGAAGGCCTACAGAGAAGGAATAGTATGATTGGGTTGAAGAGAAGAAAAGGGAGAATAAGGCCCAAAAGCAAGTAAAAGGGGCGTAAAGTCAGCGGCCGAAGGAAAGAAGTCCAATGGACTTAATATGGTTAAATAACCATACCCCCACTACTTGGGCGGTTGGAGGGTGAGATGTCTATATAAAGAACTCATCCTCATTAAGCAAAGGACAACAACAAAACATCAAATCAAACAAACTACAACGTAGTCTATCTTAGACCTTAGCGTAGCATAGCGTAGCTGTAGAACGGCGGTGCCCATCCGATATGGAGGTATTTCGCTACTTATCTCTTAGTTTGTAATTTAGTTTAGCATCGACCACAAGGATTACTTGTGAGGACTTTGGTTTGTGTTGCGTTGATGGCATTTCATGATATATAAGTATCATTTGAAGTTCTTGTGTTTTACTTGATTTTTAATCATTCACATCGAAGGTGTTAAATTACGTGAGGTAATTTAACACTAATTAGATTGCATATCTACAACCGTGAATCAAGCCCTTGAATTTAAGGGCGGATCACAAAGTGTAGGAGGGTAGTTACGACCTCCGTGGTACCTTAAGGTGCTGTGCTTGTTTCCACACAAACAAGTTTTTGGTGACCACAGTGGGAGAATTAATTATAAGTTAATTCTTCTGAATAAATTGAAATCTCATTTAAATAGTGGGAAATGTACTCAACTAGATCTCGGTCTAGAATGAGGGAAGCGGACGAATCAAATCAGGAACAAAGTGTTCATGATGGAAATGTTACCTTATGTAAGTCATTTAGCGCTGATTCATTGGAGATTACCCGAGAACGGTCTACTCCTAATGATGATTTTCTTAATGCACATGATAGATCTGACCATGCACGAAGCACGACAGATGACCAAGATGATGCTAATAAGCGTTATTTACGCAAGCTACATAAAAAGTATGTAGGATCCTTATCAAATGTGTTATTGGAAGTACGAGAGGCCATGAGGAATGATTTTCATGAGCACTATCGAGTATTTACCCAAGAAAATGCTAGAATCTTTACGAATATTGTAAAGTCAACTGCTGAGGACCTGGAAAATAATAGGTCTGGGGAGTTAGTAAGGGTGATCCAAGAGATGAAAGATCTCTTAACCGCTACCCATGGGGCGTTATCAAGAAACGTCGCTCACGAAGTCACTAGTCATTTAGAGCCGTTAATAGCTCGTCATAACTGCTTAAATGAGCGGTTATGTAAATTATTGGATGATGGTTTTCAAGAAATGAATGCACGAATGAAGGATGGAGAAAGTATTAGGGGCGATCCTAGAACCATTAACATTGGTTGTAGTGTGCCTAGATCACGAAATCTGTTACCTACCCAGTCTAGAGCATATGAAGCATCCTTTGAACGTCCAAACGCTCAAGCACGGACGTTTGAACATGGTGAATCATCAAGGCGTTTTGATAATAATCAAAATGCGTTTGGTTTCCAGCGCCGTGTTCCTGTTGAGCGAGGTGTTAATTTCAATGGTACTCGTTCGCCAGGACTAACACTGGACGCCAATAGGATGTCGCCGTATCAAGGCGGGTATCCTACCTTAAGCGCGCAGCCCGTGGCCGGGGCAGGGGTGCTAAGCCCACCGTTAGGCTATCCTCCAAGGGATAATCGCGCACAACCTCCCCCATACATGAGCGATTGGATGAGTCATAGGTGGACCTCAGAGCCTCAGGATTTCAGAGGGCAGGTGAATATTGGTAATGGTATTTGACACAATGATCCATACTTCCACGGGCAAAACATTAGCCAGGCGGGCCGTAACAATCCCTATGCCAGAGCAGGAGGGGACCCCAGGAACCCATTTTACCAGAATCCACTTGAGCAATTTCCTGATCAAGGACAAACCTATGGTGCTATTCCGATGCCATTTATGGCGCAGGTTGAACATATGATTGAAAATTATATGAATGCCGGAAACCAAAGAAATCAGCGGGTTCGGCATGAAAAGCCGTATCCCGAGTGGGTGGATAGACAATATCCATACCCGCCAGGGTATAAAATCCCAGACTTTACCTTGTTTTCAGGGGATGGAGATGTGTCAACTATGGAACATTTGACTCGGTTTACGAGTCAATGTAGGGAAGCTGCAGATAATGATTATTTGAAGCTAAGACTATTTCCTAGTTCACTAACTAAAACTGCTTTTAGTTGGTATGTTCATTTAGCGCCCAATTCTATTCCAGATTGGGAGACTATGAAAGGGCAGTTTCACAATCATTTTACTAGGATAGATCCTGGCATAACTATTAGCAATCTAACGAGGATTCAACAGAAAACAGGGGAACATGTTGATGAATACTTGACTAGGTTTAAAAATGCTAAGATAAGGTGTCACTTAAACTTGCCGGAAGGTGAATTGATTCGAATCGCTCAGGATGGACTAGCCATTCCTTTCCGGAAGCAGTTTGATGGAATCATCTTTAGGAATTTCATGGAGCTTACTGAATCAGTAAGCAAGTATGAACAAGTATTGAGTGAGGCGAGCCAACAAAAACATAGAGCATTTAATTGTATGAATTTGGAGGAAGAAGAGGAATTTTGTGAAGTGAATTTAGCAGAAATTCCGAAAGGTCCTCCATATCAATGTCCTTTGTTGGAACGAAAGGAAGTTTCAGCAAGTAGAGATATGAAGAACAATAAGAAACGCCTTTACACGTTTAATATAGCAAAAGGGGAAGAAATATTTAGGCATTTGCATGCTAATAATATAATCCGAATAAAAGGAAATCATAAAATTCCCCCAGCGCAAGAAACGAGGGGAAAAATTCTTTGTTTATGGCGTAATGCACGATCGCATGCTACGAATGATTGTTTTGTGTTTAGGAATATTTTACAAGATTTGATTGATAATGGTCGAATTTTGTTTTCAAGTGGAGATAGTGTTAAGACCGATGATGATCCTTTCTCTGTCTTGAATGTTGAATGTAACATGTTTGACTTCTCTAAGTCTATTTCTGTTGATAATTTTCAGGAAGAAAGAGCTCAGAGTTTATTTGACGCTTTGGTTGACCAGCGCTTACTGGTTTTCCCGAAGATTGGGAATGAAGAAATGGAGGGTATTTGCAAGTGGCATATGACTGAACTTCATACCACTGACAAATGTCAGGCCTTCAGAGACTTTGTGGCTAAGTTGATCCAAAGAGGGAAGGTTGCATTATTACCTGTTGATGAAGAGGCTTTGGATCTTGTTGGAAAGGACAAGATTTTGGAAGCTGTTAAAGGAAAGCCTGAAAAGCTAGACGGCGGTGTGGTTTCAAAGACTTACAAAGAAACTTTGGAGCTCGATCCAACTTATGCGCGCCTAGTTATGAGCATGAAGAATCTGAGGAGGAACATGTTTTGGGTGTGCCGACATGTTGCACTTTGAATTAGTGCGTAGTCAAGCCATACCGAATGATCCCAAGTGGGTGCCGGCTTACCAGCGGCGATCAATGAAAAGGATCAGGGATATGGATATAGGAAGCACAAGCAAGGGCCCTAAAGGGTTACAAGTTCTGAGAACGGTTAAGAAACCGCCGCTAGGAGGGTTTAAACCGGTGAATCCGTTGGTCCCGCTCAAAGTGGGGGAGTTGACAAAAAGTCAGCGAAAGAAGTAAGCTAAATCTTTGGCGGCGAAAGCTCGGGCAAAAGTGGAGATGCAACTATTGCAGGAAGCCATGGTAGCTGAGTTAAGGGAGCAGGACAGGGAAATAGAGAAAGCAAAAGAGGTTGATACGAGCATTGAGGCTTGTGTCAATGCGATTGATAAACTCAACGATCATGTAATGGGCGCTGAAGATGCTGAGGTTGGAGAGAACGAGTTAAAGAATTTTTCTGACTCTGAGTTAGATTTGCTGGTTACAGATGAAGATCTCAAGTCTCCTCCAATTCGGGTCTTTTGATCCGGGGTCCATGGAGTGTATGATGGTGACAATGTTGCCAAAGGAGTTCAGTGCTAAAAGTATTGAAAATAGTCCGCCAGATGCTGTGATTTCAGGTATCTCTAAACACATGATTGCAAATAATTTTATTCGCAATGACTTAGATAGAGATTTGAGCGATCAAGAAATAGACGGGATTATTAAAGCTTTGTTTGTACGGAGAGGGGTTGACACTAATCATTGTAAACCGCTTTACATCAAAGTTAAAGTCGAAAACAAAGTATTGGGAAAGGCCTTAGTTGATAATGGGGCCACGGCTAATATTGTGCCAATAGCGATCTTACAGTTATTAGGAAAGACAGAAAGGGATATTACTCCTTGTAAGGTCCCAGTCACTAGTTTTACTGGTATCACAGAATGTTGTGAAGGGACTATTTCGTTAGTCATTAAAGTAGGGTCCTGTACCAAATCTATGCTCTTTTACGTGGTCAGGAGTATTACTACGTATAATATTTTGTTAGGACGAAGTTGGTTGCATAAAACTTATGATATCCCTTCTTCGCTACATCAATTGTTGGTTATGTGGAATGGCAAGCGATATGAAATTGTTTACGCTGATATTCCTACGGTTGAGATTAATACAACTAATCTGAGTCTTAATGATAAGAAGCAGGTAACAGCGCCCAGGATTGAAGCGTTAGATTAGTGGCAATTGGTCGATCTTGAAGAACAAGATGGCTCCAGTAAGGACGACGAAGTTCTAATAGAAGAAGTAGAAGACGTTCAAGAAGAGGGTCTAGAGGATACTGCTCAGAATTTGAGCGTACTCCCGTTTAATTACTAGAATGTAGTAATTTTTAGTTTTAACTTAGACAAGCTTTTGTAATGACTTTGCAATTTAATAAGAATTACAAGTTTGGAAGTGAAAGGTCTTCTATAGAAATAGTTGATAATACTTGTCCGCATAATAAGGGACACAGTAGTTTAAGTTGCTCATCTTTAACATGGGAAGAAAGGCCATGGGTGAGAAGCGATGATATTCGTAAAGAATCGCAAGATCCTTTAGAAGAAGTGAATCTTGGTACTACAGCTGCACCAAGATTTACGTACATGAGTCAGAATTTGACTGCGATTGAAAAAGAAGCGCTGAGGAAACTTTTATTCGAATTTAATGATTGTTTCGCGTGGGAACACCATGAAATGCCTCTTAGTATTGCTAGGCATCGTCTGCCTATCAAAACTGGCTCGAGACATGTGGTCCAACAACCACGAAGGATGTCAACGGAGGTTATACAAGCCGTAAAAGACGAAGTCAGTAAGCTTCTGAAAAATACAAGCCGGATCTTTGGGGATGTTTGAATGAGTTGTTATGCCGTTCGGTCTAAAAAATGCGGGTGCGACATATCAACGCACTATGAATTGTATTTTTCATGATCTAATTGGGGAATCTATGGCCATATATATAGATGATGTGGTCGTGAAGTCAAATGAATTTGATGATCACCTTGTTCATTTACGACAAGCCTTTGAACAAATGAGGAAGCATAGTCTTAAGATGAATCCCATGAAATGTGCCTTTGGTGTGAGCGCAGGGAATTTCCTTGGATTTTTGATTCATCAGCGCGGCATTGAGATTGATGGAAATAATTCAAAGGCTGTGATCACTGCTAAACCTCCCTCGAATAAAACAGAACTTCAACGGTTCTTGGGGCAGGTTAAGTATGTACGACGTTTTATTGCGAATCTAGCGGGTAAGACTAAAGTCTTCTCTCCGCTATTGCGATTGAAGAAGGAAGAAGCCTTCGTATGGAATGACATCCACCAAAAGGCGTTTGATCAAATAAAACGTTATTTGGTCAATCCACCGGTATTGATTTCTCCTAAAGCTGGTAGAATGTTGCGTTTATACTTGTCAGCGTCTGACCAATCTATTGGTTGTATGCTTTCTCAAGGAAACGAGCAAGGCTTCGAACAAGCCGTGTTTTATTTAAGTCGAGTATTGCAAGATACGGAGCAAAGGTATACCTATTTAGAAAAGGTATGTCTGAGTCTTTATAACGCTTCTGTTATGCTTCGACATTATTTTATGGCGCATACAATCGAAATTGTTTCAGCACTAGACGTCATGAAGCATATGTTATCCCAACCGTTGTTAAAAGGGCGACTAAGTTAGTGGAGTATACATCTCTTACAATTTGACTTGGTTTATGTTCCCCAGCGGGCTGTAAAAGGTCGTGCCTTGGCAGACTTCCTTATTGACCATCCATGCTTTGATAAGGAAACGCCAGAAAATAATAATTCTACTCCGTGGGATGTTTATTTTGATGGTTCATACACTGCCGGCGGATCAGGCGCTGGTGTTCACATTGTCTCACCTATTGGTAGAGAATGGAAGTTTGCGGCTACTTTAATAGGAGGTGGTACTAATAATAAGGTAGAATATGAAGCGCTTATACTCGGGCTTGAGCATTTAGTTAAGCTTGGAGCGTTGAATATTCGTGTTTTGGGAGATTCACAATTGGTTGTGAATCAGGCTAATGGTCTGTTTAAGTGTAAGTCCCCACCGTTATCAAAATATTTAACCAAGGTGGAGGAATTGTTTAAAAATTTCCGAATGATTGCTTGTGTTCATATCCAGCGGGATTTGAATAGCATTGCTAACCAGTTGGCTCAATATGCTTCAGGATATGTGACGGAAAATGTCATGAGTCTAGGATATTTTGAGCGATCGGAGAGGACATTCCTTGTGAATGAGGATGAGTTTCCGTTGGAAATATGTAAGGTGGATATTATGCCACAACCATTGGATTGGAGAGCGGATATTATAAGTATCCTAAAAAATCCATCTCAGAAGGGGTTAAATCCAAAGCTTAAAAAACAGGCGTTTGGATATTTCCTAATACATGAAGTCTTGTATAAGAAGGACCCGCAAGGTGTACTCTTGAAATGTTTGAATACTGATGATGCATTGCTTATCATGGCTGAAATACATGAAGGTGTGTGTGGCGCTCATCAATCAGGACCTAAGATGCGTTGGTTAATTCATCGGCATGTGTTTTATTGGCCTTCTATCATGGAAAATTGTATAACATATGCTAAAGGGTGCAAAGCATGTCAACGTTATGGACCCGTGAGTCGAGTCCCAGCGTGTGAAATGCATCCTATAGTTAAGCCTTGGCCGTTTCGAGGTTGGGCAATGGATATGATAGGGGAAATAAAACCTCCTTCGTCTAAAGGCCATCGTTATGTTGTGGTCATTACAGATTACTTTACAAAATGGGTTGAAGCTAAGACCTTTAAAGGAGTTTCTACACAAGATTTGGTGGATTTTCTTAAAGAATATATCTTTATTCGATTTGGGATTCCTGAAACTCTTACGGTGGATCAAGTGCCGATTTGCAATGGGCCTAGCCTTCAGGAATTTGCTAAACAATTTGGAGTTAAATTATCTAATTCTACGCCTTATTATGCTCAAGCAAATGGCCAAGCAGAATCTACTAACAAGTTGATTAAAGCTGGCATTGCGAAAATGATTGAGGATAATCCGCGTGATTGGCATAATAAGTTGTTAGATACGTTATGGGCTTATAGAACTTCAAAAAGGGGGGCTATAGGGTATACTCCGTATCAGTTGGTGTTTGGACACTGATGCGTGTCGATAGCACACCAAAAATAAACCTAGGTCTACTAACTGGGTAGTCAGCGGAAGTAGGGTCGATCTCCACAGGGAGGCAAGATATCTGTTCTATGTTCGCTAATTGGGTCACAAGTTCGGGGGTTGTAAAGGTTTGATTTCTAAACTACAAAGGGAGATAGCAAAAGAGATAAAGGAAAGCAAGGAGGGAAGAGAGTAACTAGGACAGTCGGTTCGCCATGTTAATTAAG
>JAGPOY010018228.1:0-10964 GCA_018983105.1 Silene uniflora
AAATAAACCCTTTTACTTCAGCTCCATCTACCTCAATTCAGCTAAGTTTCATCCGGCTCCGTTGAGTTTATCTCCTTTCACCCGAAAAGAACAAAACCTTAAAGACAGATACCACCGGTCTGAAAATGAGACTTGCTTAGTTCCCCTCAACGGAACTACATCAAAATACTTATTTTAATAATCACCGGAAATACATCAAGAACGGTTTTTAAAAAGGAGATTAACTAAAAAAAATACACCTTAACAATGTATGAAGATAGCCTTAATTAACTAAATCTCTAGTTATATCAATGAATCCATTAAATTATATTCCGTAATATCAGAGGGTAGAAAATATTTAAGACCTCGTTTGCTTGTCATACATGAATTAATTTCCCATGATTTTACAAAACTCATGAATCAGTCAATTCATGTGAATTGTCTAAAACACGTTTGATTGACACCCAGGAGTTGAATTGACACAAGAGTTTCTAATTACCTAAACGGGGTAGGTAATCAAACTCCCCCATCATGGAAGAGTTTGCAATCCATGGGAAAAAGAAAAAATCTCACGATCTAGGGTAACCATACATCTTCCATTTTTTTTTTTTCCAAAGCATGAGATTTTTCAATTCACCCATTTTTTGGGGCAACCAAACAAGGCATAAGTCTGGGTTTGAGATTGTTTTAAAATAATTGTCTACAAAATTATTGGGTTAAGTATAATTGAGACGAGTTATTTAGCGAAATGTTGTCCAAGTAGTACTAAATTTTCGAAAATTAGATTTCAAGCAAACACGACATATACATAAAATATTATTGGTTTATTTCATTCCTCGCGATTAGCCAAGAAGATTTTTGTGGGTCACCATAAGCTTGTCCATTAAACGAAAAATGGAACAGTAATAGCGATTATAATATTTTTTTTATTTTTTATGTATCTAGATCCCGCGCAATGTGTATTTTAATGATTTTTTTTTAACTCGAAACTAATGATGTCTTTTTGTAAATTTTCTTAAAAAAAAATCATCATATATAAGCTAATAATATGAGCTTATAGTTTTATTTTCTACAGGTAATTATGCACTCAATCATTAATAATAGCTTCAACTGAAAAATTTAGCAATATCGAAACTAGTGATGTCTTTTTGTAAATTTTCTAAAAAAAGATCATCATATATAAGCTAATAATATGAGCTTATAGTTTTATTTTCTACAGGTAATTATGCACTCAATCATTAATTATAGCTTCAAATGAAAAATTTAGCAATATAAAATTTATTGGGTTATATAAAATTTATTTTATTTCAATCAATAGTTATATTTTAGAGTTCAATAACAAAATTATAATTTGATGAAAAGAAATATGATAAAAGAATAATGGTTTAATGGAATAAAATCAATCTTATTTGTTTCATTTGGAGGGAAAACTTTTTATAATTCTTATTCTTTTAGTATAAGGGGGGATCAGTTCAAGCTTACCTTGACGCGGCTAAACCCTGAACTGCATGGTTCGAACCTCACCAAACCCCATCTCAGGATTGTAAAACCTCATAAATAGAAGACATGATCATGGATTGCACGTTTGTTTGATAACTTAGTACCTCAAGCTGTTGTTGGCCAGCAAACTCCAACAAAATTACTAATCAATTTCAGTTGATGTTCACTTCGATAACACCTTTGATTAAATAATTTCTAACGACAACTACGTGATTACATGTTCATAGACGAAAATGCCGTCGGTATTTGCAAAAACATGATAACTTCATATAATACAGAATTAATCAAGTATATAATACAGCAAGATAGCGAGCATTAGAATCTAATTATTAACGGACATTGTATCGGAATTAATCAGCAGTTACAACTAACAACTAACAAGCACGTTTGCAAATAAGCATGATTTATATGTCCTGCAGAGAATGCTAGTTTCAGGAAACATGCTGTAAAAGATCATTTTCAGCTGATTTCTCTTCGGGAAAAAAATCCGCAACTTGTCGCTCCGACTAGTAACCATCCATACTAAGCCAACTAAGGTACGCGTTGAGTTTAAGAACAATTTCTTGTATGAAAACATTCTCTCTAATATTGTAGTTGATGTTTAAACCATGATCATGTCTTGAATGCAGAAATAGCAGCATAACTCGGGCAGTTCAATGACGGAAAATTCTAAAGTAGCGGAGAACACATTTTCAAGACTCACATTAGCAATGATTGTATGCATCATGGCATCATCTGCTGGTATAATTGTGATCACCATCTACCACGACTACACTGTCTTTCCGTTATTTCACAGTCCTACACAAGGTAACTTACTTTCGGGTTTTCATTTACCTTGAGAAACTCGATGAAAAGCAGCAGCTCAACAATGGATGAGAACTTGCGACCGTTGATTGTACATGTTGATATAAGATATGGTTGGGGGCAGGCTAATATAGAAATTTTCCATTGCGATCACAGCCAGGAGTTTCTTCATCGAGTTCCTGCATTGATTATTAAATCAGACCAGTATTTCGTGCCTTCTCTATTCATGGCGTCAACCTTCGAGGAAGAATTAAGCAAACTGTTTCCAGAGAAAGATTCAATCTTTAATTTATTGGGAAATTATCTCTTCCAGCCTTCAAATGAGGCATGGGAAACGATACTCGCTTCCTATCAAGCTAACTTAGAACAGGCACATCAGAAAGTTGGACTTCAAATAAGGGTATTTCATGCTCAAGAAACAACTCCAAATAAAACTGTCCTCGACGAAATTTTATCATGTACGGAGTACATGGGAACATAACCTACTACCCAAAATAGGAACGAATATCAATACTACTACTACTGCAGGGCAGAGGCAGAGGCCCTTGAAGAGCAAGGCCATACTGGTGGCTTCTTTATACTCGATATATGGTGAAAGTTTGAAAGATATGTACGGGAATAGTTCCGATGATTCCGGACAAGTTATAGAGGTATATCAACCAAGCCATGAGGAGAAACAAAGGTACGGTAATCAAGAACATGACTTCAAAGCATGGGTTGAGATATATCTACTAAGTTTGTGTGATGAGTTGGTCACTAGCTGGGGATCTATTTTTGGTTATGTAGCTCATAGTTTAGGAGCAAAAAAGCCGTGGATTCTAGACAACTTCAATGAAGCTCGCAACGTCTCAAATCCGTCTTGTAGACAAGCATTGTCAATGGAACCTTGTTTTCATTATCCCCCCAAGTTGGAGTGTGGGACAAATACAACAAGTATCAATATCACCGCTCTTTTTCCATTCATGACGCCTTGCGAAGACGATAGGGGTGTGAAACTGGTTTCTACAATAGATTAAATGTATCATTTACATTTGTTTATGATTCCACTGGATACCAAAACTCGCAATTTTTTTTTAATTGTAGATTATGATAAAATAAAGCAAAATACTTGTAATTCCTTAAAGTGACCCTGCTCTTTTTGTATTGTGAAGTAGCTTAACGCAATCCAACCCTTTCCCTCGCCAGTTGTTGTTGTTGTTGTTGTTGTTGTCGATCACAAGGGCAATATGTTGTTGACGGTTGAAACCAGGTCATGAGTACCACCCCTAATGTCTTTACCACCTAAACTAGCCGAATCTTTGGGATAACTCAAACAAAGATATATGAATTCAAGACAATAACAAAGGAATAACATTCGCAAGCATTCTCAGAAAGAAGCATTACAGAATAAAACATACTTGTAACATATAGAGGTAAGACAACATCAAAAGCATTGAGCTTAGGAATACCCATAAACCCATAAGTTTATGCATTGTGATAACCGCCATCACATCAGCAGGTAACTCGTCAAAATAAGGCGCATAATCTCCACGATTCATGCCCATCTTACAAAAATCCTGCTCAGTGTTAGTTGAATTCCTCAAAGGCTCAAACCATCCTAGGGGCATTGTACTTCCCTTGACATCCCAGGAATCAAAGTACTCTCAGCCGGAAAATAGAGGCAAACATCACTACTAGGGGCAGTGGTCCTTGAAGAGCAAGAGCCAGAAACTGCTCAGCAAGGTGGCTACTTTACACTCGATATACGGGTATATCAACCAAGCCATGAGGAGCACCAAGAGTACAACAATCCAGAACATGACTTCAAAGCAAGGGTTGAGATAAATCTACTGAGTTTCGGAGCAAAGAAGCCGTGTATTCTAGACAATTTGAACGAAGCTCAGAACATCTCAAATCCATCTTGTAGACGAGCATTTATTTACTCGTATATGGTAACTGTAACGTATGATTTTACATACGATTTCACCCGCTCCTCTAACTTTATTTGACACATCGCTTTACAACAGATTATTGAAAAACCGTATAACTCTCGTATTAATACCAGAATATCATTCTACAACATCAACCCAAAATTCGCAAGAAGGATTTATTTGAGAGAAGGGCTCTCATATATACAGTACAATGATCAGTACGATAAAGTAAATTTGATGAACCAACAGAACCAAACAAATCTATACTAACAAATTTCTTTCCTAGCTCGCTTTTATTATGTACAACTGTCTGATAAATGATACTCAACCGTGTTTAATATATGGTATCAAATCTTGAGGCACGAAATAAGGAATACTGACCGTGTTTATTGTGCGTCAACTGAGATCAGGATGTGAGGCGTGTGACCACTGATTAAATCAAGTCTCAATCTGAGATTTAATACCATGGTTCTATACGGCACTTAATGTAGCTGGATGCTGTGAATTTCATTCTTAACCCATCAGAAGATAATCTACGCTCATGTCACCGCACATTTATTCTTCAGTTTCAGCCTCGCCTTTCTTTTCCAAGGTGGAGCACATAAATGATCTACGCCAGTTATTGACACTCCGGAAACAATTTTGACCAGAACATATACCCATAAACCGACGGCTGATGGTCAACACTCATGACTAAGGAGATAAATATTTTCTGTTCACCATCTCCATTTTGCAGTTAAAGATCAGGTTCCAATTGATTGCCTCCAATTATGTAAGCGCAGATATATCAGAGTTCTTTAACTTGGACACGGTTCTTCATATCTGAGTTCCAGTGAACGGTATATATAGTATGGCATCGACCTCTAATTGAAGAAATAAGGGGACTTCAGAACATCACTTAAATCAAAGTCTCCGCGCTCAGGGAGAGGTGGAAACGTTAAATGAGGAAAGGACGTCTCAAAGCTATCTAGTAACTGCACAACAAAAGTATTGCTTCAGTACTAATACCAGAAAAGCATTAGGTAAATTTTGTTCTTCAGATCACATTAGGAACACTCGACCAAACAAAAGACAGTTTCTCTGAAATGTCATCTCTAGTATGTGAGTGTACTCTGGGCTTGTGGCAGCTAATAAGAACCATCGTATAGGACACCAAAAAATTGAAAAACGCCTAAGATC
The DNA here is from genome assembly GCA_018983105.1 of Silene uniflora. NCBI lineage: Eukaryota > Viridiplantae > Streptophyta > Magnoliopsida > Caryophyllales > Caryophyllaceae > Silene > Silene uniflora. Next base: position 5,373 of record JAGPOY010018228.1, read on the forward strand.
ACATGTAATAGGCAGAAAGAGTGCCAACCAAACCATGCACTCTGCTCTTCAACAAGGCAACAACTAACACATGTAAAGTACACAATAACACAGCACAGTTTACACACTCTATTTTAGTCTGCCTCAGGCCTCAGCTTTATATTTGTTTTCAAGCTTTGTATGGTGGAGAAAGAATGTGAGACTCCCTAGTCCACTTGCACGTGAGAACATTAAAAAATAGTAAAAGTACAGTATTCGCGGGACAAATGGAGTATCACTTGTGAAGATTTCTCCCAACCTAAACTTCATGAAAAAAGGGAGCCCATTGACCATCTTATAGAAGACGAGTTCAAACAAGAAAGCCTTACCATCTCCAAGATAGGTTGGTCATAGAGCTCAACAAACTTCTCTCTTAATATTTTGTTCATTTCATCCACATCACAAGCATGTGTCCAATAAGAATCATGGACCCCTGCAGCATAGGAAATTGAGGTGAAAGTGAGATACACACGAACTACCAACATGGAAAATGTCAGAAAGTTGAGTCTACAAACTATACTAACCTGCAAAATTCAAGCCTGACTGTTTGCAGGCAATAGCAGTCATCATCATGTGGGCCCCATCAAGAGAGTGGACAAAATTTGGAGGGAAAGCTGTTCTCTGCCGTTTTCCCATGATCTGAAAATGCATACAAATAATAAATTTATTACCATTAGCCACACAAACCTAGAGCAAAACTGAAGCATGAGGCAAGGGTACATAGTTACATAATAAAACCGCAAGGACAATTGAAATTGTTGCTAATAAAACCATAGGCTACCTTATCAGTTTCTCTCTGAAGTTTCAAAATTTGTAGAGAAGTCTTGACCTGTATCCATACAAGTTTTAAAATTTTGAGGGAAAAAATCTAGGTACAGGAAAAACTCGAAAATCAACAAGAATAAACGAGAAAGTTCAAGAGCTTAGAATGTTTACATCACGTGTTCCTATTTTACGGTAAGGTTGAACAACAGGAAGTCCAATCGGAGTTGTCCATTGCACAGCCTGGTTTTCTGATGCAATAACCTGCTTGACATACAAATGAGAGGCTTAGTATCCTTCTCGATACTATAGAAGCCACAGGAGTAAGGGGGTGTTTGGTTTGCAATATGGTATGCGTTTGGAATCAGGAATCAAATAAGGATGTTATTAGGGTATCAAAACCCCAGCCTCTTGAATTTTGGGGTTTGGTTTCAAGACCAAAATTTATTGCCAAACACTCGTATAGGCTTATATCATTCCAACCCGTTGGTATTCTTGATACCTGCAATTTAATTATACACCGTCTAGACCCCCTAAACATCTGCAAACTAGAACAAGTTGATTATTTCAACTAACATAAGCACATGGGTCTCAGAATTACTAATACAATTTATTTGAAATAAAGAAAATGACATAATTAATAATAGGTCGTACAAAAATTCAGTCAGAATTTTTGGCGGCAGATCATTAGCTATTTCCTAGCCAAACATATTGTTTGCACTTGCAATATTATATTGGCAAAAAAAACTCCAATATCACATGCCTTTGCACACTCTCCAAGCCAGCTCATGATGCTTCGCGCTGATTCAAACATTTCTTCCAGAGCAGCCATTGTGACCTGCTCAGATAGCAAAATCAAACCACCAAACAACCTTAAGAATATGTTAAGAGAAAAATGATTTGATTATGGAGCCATCTCAAACCACTAAACAACCCAGTCTACAAAGTTAGTTTTGTATACAATTCATATCAGGTGGCATATGGCTATTATAGCAACACATCAACAACTAGTATTTAATGATGTCGGTATAGTCCGTAGATGATAAACATGATTAGCATACCAAACTTATAGAGAGCAATAACCATATTCAGCAGCCAAAGAAGATTTTTTTAGATCTCTTAACCATTCTCTAGTTTGATTTAATTTGAATTATTATTTTCACTTCTCAGATCGCTGACTTCCTCCACTTTTCCATTAATTAAAGAATGCCAAACATCAAGCTAGTCAAAACAGAGTAATGGTAAAAGTTTTAAGAGCTTCTCTCTTAGCTACATATATGGGAAGCTTGGCAAGGAAACTAGCCAATTGGAGAGCATATATCTTATTAGGGTGAGTGCAGTTAAAGGTTTGGCCATCTCAAACCACTAACTTGGTGTTTGTAAGAGAACTTTTTGTAGCATAGGTCGGGATTCCATATCCAACTTATTGTAATATCTTGTATTTATTCTCTCACAAATAGTTTTCAAGTGCAAGCCTGTACTTATAAAACGGCTTGCTTGGTTCCCTTAGTCTCTCAATAAGTCAATAGTCTACATGCAATATTAAGAGTAACCATCATTAACACATTACATCATTCTTTGGATCACAGCATAAAAAACTCCTATTAACTTTACCTTAGCAGCGTAACATGCTGCACCAAACAGCTCATCATCATCTGCAATTGCATCACGTTCCTTTAACCTTTTCTTAATTTGGTCACGAGCACCGATGTAAGTCACACCATAAACTGATGTCATCACAGTCTGCTTGACCAATTTCCTGTCGACCTAAATTTTTGCATTGAAAGCAACAAAACGTGGTAATGCAACCAAATATATTCGAATATATACAAAAAGCTTAATCTTAATCTTATTAATCAGAAACACTTGATGAAACAACAATAGGTCTTATGAATTACCAACATGATCAGACACAAAGTACTAAAATACTGAAAGGTATAGAAAACTTGTTTAATAATAGAGTATCAATTAAAGGACACCATATTAGGAAGCAATAAGATAGCCCACATTATAGTGCCTATTTTCATTTATAAGAGAGTCAAAAGAAGATATACAACCAGGAGAATGGGCCACGAATCATTAAAGACAACTCATTATGATGAGGCAGGCCATAACTTTAACCAGATTGAAGTGCTTCATGACCACACTAAAGAAGTCCACTAATTTTTGACATCAACCAAGGCAGAAGGGATGATTTAATATTATCAGTAATAAAAACAAATAATACCCTCTGCTTATGTAAGGGTTACATTTGGTTACATGTTCCACACCAACACTACGTGACATGACAATTAGGATAGTTCATTTTCCAATAACAAGAATCTCTTCACAAACAGCAATGTCCAAACACGCACCCGCGTCAAACACTAGCAGCTGATTCAGTAAAAGGGAACGCAAAGTCGCAAATATAAGCTACCTGATTCAGTAAAAGCTTAGCATGAGATACATTTGGTTCAATAGAGGGATCTTTATCAGCATCTCTTAGCATCATTTCATGGACACTGCATGTAAGAAATATAGGTCAACTGAGCAATCATATGACAAATACAAAGACTCTGTCGTGATCCCTATTTCCTTTCACAATTCAAGTAGAATATCATGACATTCCACAAAATGGCGACTTAGTAAAGCAATTGCTCAACCATGAGGCGGTTAAAAAGCAAAGAGTAGCAAGCCTCCGTACTTGATGCACTAAGATGTCAACAAAACAAGGCTTACGACACTTTCATTGTCAACACCCTACGGTGCACAGCTGTTGGTGCCAATTCCATACCTCTTGATTAAAGTGGAAATTTTCTATTTTAATAGCACAAGGAAGTTACAACTTCAAAAACCCTCCAACAGTGTTAAATATTTAAGGGTTGTAACTTACCTTTTTGCTATATTAGAGTACACATCTGCCGGTTTATCCCCTGCAACAAGATTCACAGCCTTTGCTCCGAGCTGAAAAAGAAAACAGTCTAGTAAAGAAGGTAGCCGTGTCAAGATCTGCAAATGTCAACTGTAAACTAAGCGCCCAGAAGGTAAAATGAAAGTGGGAAAAAATTGATGTTCGCTTTGCCTGTTTACAAACACGACAAATCGACACGATATCAGACAAGATTGATGTTCGCTTTGCCTGTTTACAAGCACTAAATAACTAATTCGGGTACAATGTATAATCACTGGGGAAATACAAACACGAAAGAAAATTGCATTTTTTCAATGGAGCAGAAAAACTAAATATTATTAATGTATGTCAAGACACAATCGAATGTATTCAGGAATCAAATCCACCTATTCTGCTACATCCTCAGATTATTTGATCTGACAGTGAATTAACAATGGACATTCCGATATTATACTGGCTTTATCTTACAAAAGGGCTCTTAAAATAACAGCAGAAAAGCTAAAAAACAACTGAAAAACGCTTAACACGACTTCTGTACGTGACTGAAAATAAAGACCCTTTTTTTTTTTTACAGTAAGGCGTCATAACTTACAAGGATCCGGGTCTTGCTTGAAAGCTAAATTAATCATGCAAGCTGAAAAGAGTAATAAGCCAAGACAAGCAGTATGTTACCTTGTCCCTGCCCAGGGCAGCATAATGTTGTAAACCATTACATGAACCATCCTGTGGATAGGGAAGAACCAAATATTAAGTAGGAAGACAGCTACTGCAATTATATTCCACACACGTAGTAATCTGCAGAGTATGCAATTATGCATGCATCTGATATAGCTTTAAAAAACATGGAATGATTTTATTTTCCAGGGCATATTCCAAAATACAAAAAAAGAATCCATTACATTGCAAAACCGACGACTTTGAATAACACTGAAAAATGATGACTTAAAACCATCCACTAGTTTAGTTGTGATCTGAGTAGGGGTATGTCTCAGTATCGAGGATGATACCATGCTTTCCGATGATCTGAGACTAAAGCCAGACTTCTTTGCAATTGCATCCCTTCTCATGATCAAAGATGCAAGTGGAAAAAGGCAGAAGTCCCATAGCATATAGCATACAGCATACACAAAAACACACAAATCATCTCCTAAGTTAATGGCGAACTTAGTTTGAAAATGCGCAACGCGCACTGAGGCGCAAAGCGCAAGTCAAAGGTGCACGCCTTGATGACGCGAGGCGCTCTATTTTTGATAACAAATTTGTAATTTCCAAATAAATTTTTGGGCAACAATAGCCTTTTTAGGGGTTTTCAAGTTGGCTAACATGCCAAGGAGTAAGGTTAAGAATAATGGGGAAAATAAATGGCGAGCCTTGTCTAAAAGACATGGAAAGTGCGTACTAGTTAACCTTGTTAGGTAAGCCTTGTCTAAGAAAAATGGAAAGTGCGTACTAGTTAACCTTGTTAATAGCGAAGTTCATTAACCAATGAAGACTGTAGCCAGTAGTAGATTGTATGAACTGTCAGAAACCATAAATGATTGAACAGCTCTCTTCAAACAATTAAGAACAATTAACTTAAATGGAACACATTAAACCCCTATGATAAAAGATCTGATTCAATTAGGAATAGGTACCTGGTGGACATGCATATGTGAAACGTAATCCTCTGGAGATGAGCTTCTCAATGCTTCTGTAAGATTAATGCATGCGGCCAAGCACTGAAATGGATCCTCTGCATTTAACCACCAACGTTTTCCCTCCAAAGGTCTATCAGCAGAATCAAAAATATGGTCAAGGTGATTTTCAGTAAATGCAGCCCGACCCTCATACGACAGCTTATCAACACCACCAGTAGCATATAAATTTGCCAAGTGGATTTTAAGCCAACGAAGGCCTGATGCTTGGAGGGGCCGGCCTTCTGC